>JAOXJP010273177.1:0-20020 GCA_025762735.1 Platanus orientalis
CCTTGAGTTCATCTTGTGATCAAGATGACTAAAGTTGTGATGGTGATGGAGAAGAAGGAAATGAGGACATTCAAAGGGCATTTAATAGCCTCTACCTTCAAAGTGTTGAGATGGAGAAAAAGAACAAAAACTTAGGAAAGAGTGCAACGAAATCGTCCAAAAGATCAATTCCTTGGAGGACACAATCTCTTATCTCCAACAAGAATCTCCCATGGAAAGTGCTAAGATCAAAGAGTTTTTCATTGAAAACTCCTCAATTCACAAAGCTAAAGAAGAATTGAAATCATCTCTCTTGAAAAGAAGTTTAGTGAATCCAAAACTTTTCAATTTCTTGAAACAGACAATAGGAGAATTGAAAAGGAAAAACTTCTTGGGGATAATGAAAAATTATCCAATTGAATCCTAGAATTTGAAGAAAAACTCAGGGTTCTAGAGAGCAGTGAGAAAGAGACAAGGTGTGATGACTCTCTCGTACTTGAACTCGAAAGTCAAATAAATGCACTCAATGAGAGAAAAAAAATCACTAAACATCACTTGTGCTCAAATCACTAGAAAATCTTTAGAGTACCTCAAGAAAATCAAGGATCTTGAGGAGGACAAGAGAAGTCACTCTCCATGTTTGCACAATGAAGTAACAAATTTGAGAAGATGTTCATCATGGGAAGAGAGCATGGAGACAATAGAGGACTTGGTTTCAATTCCAATGTCAATCACACTTCCTCTTCACAAAATACTAGGAATGTCTTTGTGAAAGCCAAGGGAAAGGCTATTGCACAAGTTTCCCATAAAAGCAAGGAGAAAGTATCTTCTCAATGACTATTACAAAAGTCCTTTGAGGTTTTAAGGAAAGAAAACACATTTAAAGGCAAGGCACCCTTGAAAAAAGGTGAGGTGAGGACAGGGAATGGATTCACACCGAATTCACTCTTGTTCAACACGTGTGGGGGGGACTCCATGCGTGTTACCTTAATGAGCTCTAAGGACTAACTACCTACAGTATCAATTGTATTTGGTCGGAATGGCCGTTTGGTGACATTAAGGTACTACATAAAGATATTTAAATGCAATAGCAATTGGTATACATGGAACTAGGTAATGAGAATATGATGTGTAAGCATAAGAAGAGTTTATATGTGTTGAAACAGACACCTAGACAATGGTATATTAGATTTATTAGTTTTATATCTAGCAATGGGTAGAATTGATGTCATGATGATCCTTCTTGTTATTTTAAGAGGTTTGGTGATTCCAACATTATTCTCCTCTTATATGTAGATGATATGCTTGTTGTAGGTTCAAGCATGACTAAAATAATAAGGTTGGAAGAGAAACTTTCTAGAAAAAAAAAATTTACAAAAGATTTGGATATAGTGAAACAAATCCTTGGTATACAAATTAGTATAAGCAAAGTGAACAAGCAGTTGTGATTATCCCAAACACAATAAATTGAAAAAATACTGAAAAGATTCAACAAAGTTGGTGCTAAGCTAGTTAGCACTACTATAGCAAATCACTTTAAACTTTCTAGAAAGTAGAGTACTATGATAAATGAAGAATGGTAGCACATATCAAAGATACAATATGCATCTACAATTGGTAGTCTTATGTATGCAGACTACATATTGCTCATGTAGTGGGAGTTGTGAGCAAGTTCAAGGATAATCCAGGCAGTAAGCTTTGGCAATCTGTGAAATGGACTATGATGTACTTAAGAAGTACAACAGATTTATCATTCATTGTGCTATGGTGGTGCAAAAAATAGTCTACAAGTATTTGTTGATTCCGACATGGTAGGAGATCTAGATGATAGAAAGAGCACTATAAGTTACATCTTTACTTTGGGTAGGGCAACAATGAGTTAGATTTCAAGGTTGCAGAAAATATTTATTGTCTCGACTATAAAGTAGAGTCTGTAGCAGCTCCAGAAGCATGCAAGAAAATGATATGGCTACAGTCTTTCTTGAAAGAGTTGGATTAGGAGCAGAGAAATTGCAACAAATTATAAAGTGACAGTCAAAATGAAATTCAGCCTTTCATGCAAGGACAAAGCATGTTAATATCATATATCACTTTATATGTTCGATTCTGGAGGAAAGTAATTACCTTGGAGAAAGTTCACACCAACATTAATCCTACAGATATGTTAACTATGATGGTTACTATTGAGAAGCTGGAGAAATTTTCAGCCGGTATTCTAGCTTGAGGACAGGGTGTGGATTCACACCGAATTCACTCTTGTTCAGCGTTTATAGATGGAGTTAGATTGTTCGCAACTAAGAATACTGTTGATTGAGAGTATTGTTTGTGTAACCTCAAAATACAGGGCGCCCTACTACGTAGGTCAAGCTCATGCTAAGCTTGTAGGGGGATGTGGGGGCAGAGCCCCTAGCACAAATATTTTTTGGGGGTATCTTTGAGATTTTACTTCTATGTTGCCTGTATAGAAGGGTTAAGATCCTAATTTCGTTGAGGTATTTTAGAAAGAGGGAGAGGTGACTTATTCTAAAGCAATTGCCCTTCTTTCTTTTGAACATATATAGTAGAATTGGTGAGACTGTGGATGTAGTCAATCTTGCCGAAGTACATCGCTGTGTCTTGTGTGTGAGTGATTGCATCTTTTTTCGTCTTTTCTTTACACATGAATGTTATTTTCTCATAAAATATAATTATGCACCCCAAAATTTGGATCTGAGGAGAAAATGAATGGAACATAACCTTCGGGATGAAGGATGGACTTTAATAGTAGCAGGAAATATTGTTTGGGTTGACCAACGTATCAAACATATTAGTGTAGGTAATTACCCAAGTGCTTGCCCTTTCACTAAATTTACGGTCGTCTACTATTACAATATCATTGTTAAGAGCCAACGACATCCAAAAGGTTATGAGAGTGCTACGAGTTGATCAATGCTTTACTTACCCAAAGAATTGCGCTACTATGAGTCCCATTGTGGTGTTTCTAGGGTTTGTAGTATTATTTATGGTTGCTGAAGCACATCTGTAGGATATTAAGGTTATCTCAGAATGATCCATGCTTACAAACATCCATGTAGTACGAAGTTCTCATGGTCTAGCCACATTTTATCAACTTCAGTACCATAATAGCCCTGATCACAAGGTGCATGTAATGGGGATCTTCCGAGTGCACAAATGTGGTCACCAAAATATCTGAGGAGATTAAACTATGAAGACTCAAGCTTCAAGACTAGGGCTTGTCAACTTAAGAAGGTGTATGAGGTAACGTTTGATAGATCTCGTGTTTGCATAGGTATTTGAGTTAGGAAGGCCACCTTGTTGCCTTCTTCATCAGAAAATGACAGCAAGAAGCAATATTCATCTTACAACTCGGAATTATATGTCATATTTCAGACTTCAAAACACTGGTGACATTGTTTTATCCATCAGGAGCATGTTCATTTTAGACAACGAAACTCTCAGGTATATCAACACCTCGAAAAATCTTAGCAATCTAGCAACGGAGAGGCGTATATCTACAAGAGTTACATTCATTTTTTAACATTCAGAATTTCAAAAATAAATTTGCTATTATGATAAGCTGAATTTCACGTTCATTTATGACTGTTTTAGTAACCACTGTCATTTTCCAAGAGATCAATCAAATAAGAGTAGGCAAGAGATGAATATTCGACTGTATTTAATGCCAAACTGTTTGATAGAACAACCTACAGATGTCCCAGTACACAATTCATGATGGTTAACGTTTCATAGAACATGTTCATGCCTTTCAAAAACTTTATGGAGGAATTTGTCATTTAGAAGCTACATGGCCTCCTGGATGGACAATTCCGTAAAGATAATAAAATTGTCACCAGTAGAACACTGATTTATCGTCCCAGTCAGAAAAGGGATGTGAGATCACCAAACAGTGGCACGAATGTCAAGTTGGGGAAAAGGGAAAAGGTTTAGACACACCAGACCCAACTACTAGTAACAAAGGCACCTTGAGAGGACCTTGGCATGGCATCTTATAATTACCATGAAAGCAATGAGGTTGTGATTCTGTTTTTTACAGTGGTTGAGAGTATCGCATTAGGAAAATATTTTGTTTAAAGAGCATGTTGCTATCATACATTGCACCACCCTGTTCTTCAAGCAGACACTAGTGGGCTGGTAAAGTACATGGTATCAGATCAGAATATTATAGTCATCGTCTACTCTTTTTTTTTTTTTTTTTTTTTTTTTTTTTTGGGTTGTTGTGATTAAGACAAACAAGAAGATCGCAGAGGGGGGAGATGCCAGCAAACCATACCGTGTTGTTTGCTGGGATACTGAGCATATCTGTGAGCTTCAGAATTACCAAGTCTGTTTACATGAACCAGTTGAACTCTCGGAATTGAAACCATCAAAAAAATAGTATCAAGGTAGCAATTCCTAGCCCTCCATGGGCATTGAGACTGTTCTCCAAGACGCTTTCACTGCATGTATGGAGTCAGATTTAATTATGATCAGCGGGGCTTTGATTTTCACGGCCAGCTGAAGCCTCAATTTGATTGCTTCCATCTCCACCTCAAAAGGAGTCTCCCATGATCCAAGACAAAAAGCTGATCCCAACCATTGATGATCCGAGGCACAGGCTACCACCGCAATGGCACGATTTGGATGGTGAGCAGGACAAGTTCCATCAACATTCACCTTGATCCATCCCCTATCAGGTGGAGTCCACAAAAACTCATCTAAGGGTCAAAAAAATGATCTGTTGCTGCGTCATCCAGATTAAGGCTGCCCTCCATGTCCGAAAGATGCTTGCGAAAGAAAAATAATATTGCCCTGCTGTTAAAATTACCACTGTTAAATATAATGGAATTCCTTTGTTCCAATACTAGCCATAATAATAACATAATTCGCTGAATCATAGCACGTCCAACTTGTTTTATCCAGCCATTTAAACTTTACCCAATTGTTAAACCACCTCCCATACGAATCACCCAAGTTGTATGCCTGAGTTATCCCTGGCATTAGAGTCCCCCAAACTCTCTGTATACGTGGACACATTACTAATCCATGCAGCGTAGATTCATCCTCCAAATGGCAATGCAAGCACATTGGTTGCATGAATGAAATCCTCCGGTTAAGTTTGTCTAAAAGGAAGGGCTTCATTGCAAGCTTTCCATGTGACTAGCTTGATTTTGTTTGGAAGTTGTGTATGCCATATTTTTCTACAAATATTCGGTTCATGAGGACTGTGCCAATTAGATGGGAGTTGGGTTGCTAATACATACACCGATTTCACTTCAAATAGGCCTTTTGGGTCATGGTGCCAAATAAGTTGGTCCGGCTGGTCCATGACTAAGATTGGGCTCTTTAGTATATCTTCCTTTTCCACCTCTGAAATGAGGTCCTTAATTGGGTCCAAATTCTATACTCTATTGGCTAGATTAATTAGGTCTGCACCCAGACCGCATGTTGATCAGCAGGAGGGGGAGACGATAGTTTGAAGTTTGGGATGGATCGTATCCACCCATCATCCCATATCCGAATCTGGGTCCTGGTCCCAACCAACCAGTAGAAACCCTTAAGGAGGATTTCTCTACCCTTCAGCAAGCTTTTCCAACCCCATGAGGCTGAATTAGATATTCTCTGTCAGAGGAACTCAGATTGAGGGAAGTAAATGGACTTCATTAGTTGTGCCCATCAGAAGTTTGGGATTTTAATCAAACGCCAACCCTGTTTGGCCAGGATGGCAAGATTGACTTTCTGAAGGTCCCTAAACCACATATCTCCATTGGACTTTGTTTGTCTTATTTTGTTCCATGCAACCCATTGCATTGGGTTGGAAAAGCATATCCGCTTCCGTATCCTATTCTAACAGATATTATAAAACTATACCGTATCCTAATCGTTTAAAAATTCGGATTTTGGACCGGATTTCGGATATCCGGAAAAGAAAAAAATAGAAAGGCAATTCCAATATGTTGTCACAATCGTCAGTGCCTTCTTCCCTAACCCCCTAACCCATGTCTATCCTCTCCAAAATCTTCGATGCTGTATACCTATGGGTGCTGAAATGGATCAAGATGGAACAAATATGAAGTAAATAGTTGATATATTTTTAAGGGTTTTAGTTATTAGCCTATTTAAATTCAACAATTTATTCTCTATATTCTATATATTGTTATATTTTACGAAACAGATATTAACCGCAACGGAACAATATATATTCGTATCCTAACCGTTTATAATGGATATTTTTCTAAACGGACCGGATAAGCTTATTTCGGATACGACACGGACCGAAACACGGTAATTTTTCAGATAACTTGCAGCCCTAGGGTTGAGTACCTTGTTTTTGCACTTTTAACCTTATACAATTGTTTTTTCCGCTTTTATCATTAACTTTTTCATGAGGTTTGCAAGTGGTGAGCCGAGCTCGATTATCAAGCTCATGACGAGCCTGAGCTGAGCCTGAGCCTTATTTTTGTGTGATGAGCCTGACTTGAGCTGGGCAAAGCTTGGCTTGCTGCCACCCCTAAATCCTGCCAGTTGTGCCCAAAAGTTGGGCTTTACAATCATGGACCTAGTTAGGCTGTACATGGTTTCATTTTGGGCCCACCATATGCACCTTCAGGCCCATGTATTTGTTGGATTCCACTTCTCCAGCTTGAAAAAGCTTGACGCCGACCAGTCAAAGTAATACTATTAAGACAGGTCGAAGTTGGATTTATTAAAAAATAAATCTATGGCTCGGATCATGAATGGCCAATATTTCCACTTCATCAGAAATGTGTGATACCTTTCTTGGTGAGATGAGACTACTCAACTGGGAATTACGTTCTCAATCTGTTCGCTGTCATTATGCAACTAATTTTGTTATACTTGCAGATTAGTAAAAGAGCTGCAAACCCTTCACCAGAATCTGTTCTCTAGACGAGTCTGAGGGATCTTCAAAGATTGTTCTTCAAAGATATATAAATACTCATTGTAATAGTCCTTATATAAATTAATGAAACATCGGATTAGATTTTAACGGCAAGCTACCGTAAGTGCGACTCTTCCTTGGATGGTGTTATGATTCCATGATTTCCCAGTGTTCTAGGGCTGGGTAGTGAAACTCTACTCATTACCCATCCTTCTGTCTTATTCTATAATTTCCCATTGATCTAGGACTGGATAGCGAGACTCTACTCATTACCCTACTCGTTACCCTACTCGTTACCCATCCCTGTCTCTTTCTATAATTTCCCATTGATCTAGGACTGGATAGTGAGACCACTCATTACCCAGCTTTCTGTCTTATCACTTTCGTTTCTTTTAGCCGTGGTTGACTTACCCATCTTCCTCTAAATCAAGCACCCGGGGGGTAATCAGTATCCTCATCTCTCCTACATAAAGACGGTTGCTAGAATTTGGTTGGAGCCGAAAGCCATAGTGAATAAGAGTTAACTAAATCATTAACCACAACAAAAGATAATAATAATAATAATAATTGATGGGATGTAATACCCGGGACCAATCATTCTTCTCCCAATCAAATCAAATCGAATCATCAGGAAAAGCCCGCCCCGAGACCTACCCAAGTAGAAAAGACGTGGGATGTCAACTGTACGTTAGTGGAATGTGTCGGGTGATGTAGGATATTCCGAAACTTAAATCTCCAAGCCCGTAATCCACCCCAAACGGTGGGACGGAAGCCTGCTTACAAAGGCAGAACCGACAGCCGGACATCCCGGTCTGGTTGAGTGTTGGAAGATCATCTGCTTGAACCAGAATCACAAGATTGACCAGTTAGAGTGATAGGGAGGACCTACGCTATAAAATCAGGCTCGCACCCGAAGGAACTTAAGAACAAGTTCTTGACTGAAATCTCTCGCTCTCCCTGTATGATCTGTTTCTAATTTGATCATCGGAGGACAACCGGCCAGCTCCTGACTGGCGCTCCGCTCGTTTCCTTCTTGTAGGGTCATCGAATCCAGGGACCACCACACACTCATCTGAAGATGTCCGGGTTAATCGGATCCCAGCATCATCAGTTGTCGTCGTCTATGGAAATCGAGGCTGAGACAGCCCCCTTTTCAAACCAAGAGTTCATGGTGAAGATCAGATCTATGGATGCCAAAAGGAACAATCCCCTGAATACTACGGTAAACAATGATCAGCAGGACCAACTGCATGAAGAGGTTGGTGGATCCTACCTCAAGTAGCGGGTCTAAGACCTCATGTAGAAGATCACTAGAAAAAACGAGCAGATCCTCCAAAGACTCTAGCTTAAAACAACCACGAGACTTAGGAGGGACGATAGAGCGAGGCTCTTACCCCATCCAAAGAACCATGTGGAGAAAGAATGGGGCAAATGGAGGGCGTCAAGTTAGAAAGGTGTAACAACAGTAAGCCCAGTACCCAAAACCAGGACAGCAAGCAAAGGTCACATGGCCCTCTGTTGAGCAACAAATTGACAGATGTCTAGGACCAACTACAAAATGTCATACAAGCAGTAAAGGGGAAAGGGTCTGGCACCATAGAAGATTTGGTCCAAAGGACCAAGCTACCCTTCTCGGCTAGGGTAATGAACTTCCCACTTTCCCATAAATTCTGAGGCCCGTAGATGTAAGTGTTAGAGGGCACTAAGGATCCACTCAACCACCTAGAGACTTACAAGACGATCATGCATCTCCAGGCTTTACTCGACAAGATCATGTGTAGGGTCTTTCCATTGACCCTGAAAGGTCCCGCTTGGGCTTGGTTCAGGAGACTAAGACCAAGCTCGATTGATAGCTTCATGGACCTCAATAAATAGTTTGTGAGCCATTTTATCAGTGCCCAGAGATGTCAGAAGCCTGTGACATACATCTTAAACATCAAATAGGAGAAAGAGGAATCATTGAGAGACTGCATCACCTGTTTTAACAAGGAGACATTACAGTTAGACGATGCTGATGAAAAAATGGTGTTCACCACTCTCATGGGAGGTCTACAACCCTTCAAATTCTTGTTTTCTCTGTCTAAGTTCCCCCCGAATAGTTTGGAAGAGTTGATGATAAATGTGCAAAAACGCATAAATGTCAAGGACGTAATGAGCACGAGGAGGGGCACAAGCAAAGAATCTCAGCTAAAGAATGAAAAGAGAAAAATGATGGACGGAAAACTAGAGTTGGACTCGGGACGATGGTGTAAAGGCTCAACACAGGAGCTAGAAAGAAGAATGAAGGCATTCGTATCCTGATTCCTAGGATATACCCCAGTCAACACCCCATTGGACTGAGTCCTCATTGAGATACTAGATAATCCCGCTCTTAAATGGCTAGGAAAGCTGAAGTCCCCACTGGTGAATAGGGTAAAAGATAAATATTATCGGTTCCACAAAGACCATGGATATAACACCAACAAATGCTTGGAACTTAAGGAGCAAATAGAAGACTTGATCCAACAAGGAAGGCATCGACGATTTATTACGACAAGGTAGCCCAAAGGGTAAGACCAAGGGCCACAACACCGGGCAAACGAGGGGACAAATGAACCCCAACCTCTAGGGGAGATTCGGGTGATCTCTGGAGGACTCGCCGGAGGGGGCGAATCTACCTTGGCCAGAAAAACACATGTCTGGAGGTCCAAGCATATAGACGAGAAGAGCGTCTACATGACTGGGAGGGTAGCTAAGTAGGCTCGAATGGCTGACCTCCTAATTACCTTTACCAAGGAAGACTCCTCCTAACTCTAACACCCGCACTATGATTCATTTGTCATCACCATCATAAGCATAGGATACAAAACCCAAAGGGTATTGATTGACAACGGGAGCTCTGCCGACATCTTTTACTTATCAGACTTTCGACATATAGGAATCATGGAAGACAGGCTTCAACCAGTAGGGGCCCCCTTCATCGACTTTACAGGGGATAGATTACTCCCCTTACGGTTGACAACCTTACCCATGATTATAGGCCTAGGCTCGAGGCAAGTCACCAAGGAGGTTAATTTCCTAGTGGTAAATTGTCATTTAGTCTATAATATGATCCTTGGGCACCCCTCTCTTAACCAATTAAGGGCGGTCACATCCACCTATCACCTAATGATGAGGTTCCCCACTGACCATGGGGTAGGGGAAGTCAAGGGAGGCTAGACTACCGCATGGGAATGTTCCAACACCTCCTTGGTAGATGGACCGTGAAAAGAGTTCATGGCGATTAGAGAGGTCGAGGTGGAAGAAAGGGGAATGCCCCAGTAGCCAAACCTATGGAGGACCTACTCGAACTTAGTTTAGATAACTCTACCCCTAAGCAAGTCCTTCAGATTGGTAGCACGCTTGCGGCTGACCATCAGAAGCGGTTGTTGGACCTTTTAACCAGACATAGAGATGTCTTCACTTGGACCCATGATGATATGCCCGAGATAGATCCCAAAGTCATGGTGTACAGGCTGAATGTCAGACCAACCGTAAGACTCCTATGACAAAAAAAAGGAGCTTCGTCGTTGACCATAACTCAGTTGTCACAGAAGAAGTGGACAAACTCAAGAAGGTGGGGTTCATCCGAGAAGTGAACTACCCTGATTGGCTGTCCAACTTGGTGCTTGTCAGAAAGTCATACAAAAAGTGGAGAATGTGCATAAACTTTACTAACCTAAACAAAGCCTACCCGAAGGATAGTTTCCCCCTGCCACTAATAGATACCCTTGTTGATTTGACCACCGGGCATAAGTTACTCAGCTTCATGGATGCCTTCTCATGCTATAACCATATCAAAATGTACGAGCCTAACCAAGAAAAAATGTCCTTCATCACCGATCAGGGGCTATATTGCTATCGAGTTATGTCATTCATGCTAAAGAACGTAGGGGCCACTTATCAGAGACTGTCAATATGATGTTCAAAGAGCATATTGGGAGGAACATGGAAGTGTATATTGATAACATGTTGGTCAAAAGTTCAAAAGCCAACAAACACTTCCAGGACCTAGAAGAGACCTTCGAAACTTTGAGAAAGTACTAGATGAGATTGAACCCCGCAAAATGTGCCTTTGGGGTATCCATGGAAAAATTCCTAGGATTTATGGTCTTGCAAAGAGGGATTGAAGCTAACCTAGAAAAGGTGAAGGCTATCCTGGACATGGAGTCCCCACGTAACATAAAAGAAGTACAAAGATTGGGCAAAAGGATAGTAATGTTAAACCGATTCATCTCAAAGGCAACTGACAGGTGTCTTCCTTTCTTCCGCCTACTCAAGAAAGCATTCAAATGGACAGAGGAATATGAGATGGCATTCTAGAAACTTAAGGAGCACCTTACGAGACTACCCCTTTTTTGTCGAACCAAGCCCGAGGAACCTCTATTCCTATATGTGGCCGTTTGGACTCGGTAGTAAGTTCAATGCTAGTCAAAGAAGAATGAGCATAAATGCATATGTATTATGTAAGTCACGCTTTGAACGAGACAGAGAAGAACTACCCGACCATCAAGAAAATTGTGTTTGTCATAGTAGTTACTGCTCAAAAATTGTGAACTTATTTCCACACCCACACTATCACTGTTCTAATGAACCAACATTTAAAGTCTTCCTTGCAACGGCCTGACACCTCGGGCGCCTCATCAAATGGTTAGTCGAATTAGGAGAATTCGATATCGAGTATAAGCTAAGAGGAGTTGTGAAAGGGCAAGTCATGGTAGATTTTGTGGCAGAGCTAACTGCCACACCAGAAGAGGAGATACCCAAGGGGCCTACTACCTCGAATGAAGCTCGTTGGATGCTCAGCCATAAACCAGGTCAGGGGAGCAAGGAACATACTCATAACCCCTGAAGGGGCAGAGCTGGAGTATGCTATTAGATTCGGATTCAAAGCAACAACAATGAGGTAGAATACGAAGCACTAGTGAGCTGTCTCTGGATAGCCAGTGAACTTGGTGCAAGACAGATAGTTGTAAGAAGTGACTCCAAGCTGGTGGTGGACTAGGTTTTAGGCTAATACGAGGCAAAGGAGGATTGCAAGGCTGAATACCTTAAGGTGGTCAAAGCACTAGCGAAAAGGTTTGAGGTGTTCACCATTGAACACGTAGCCCGAGAACAGAACGAATGGGCTAACCAATTAGCTCGACTGGTTTCTGCTCTAGACGATGATGAAGGTGTAATGATCAAACACTTGATGACACCAAGTACATTAACTCCAACCCAAGGGACAATTAGAGTCATTGGAGAGGAGACATCCTAGATGACCCCCATTGTGAATTACCTTGAGAAGGGAAAACTTCCCGTCGATAGAATAGAAGCCAAAAGGCTCAAATAATGAGCCTCCCAATACACCCTTTCGAATGAAGTACTCTACAAGAGAAGCATCACCTCATCTTATCTTAGATGTTTAACCCCTACAGAATCTAACTACACGATACTGGAGGTTCACAAGGGAGTCTGTGGAAACCACTCGAAGGGAAGATCCCTGGCTCACCGCCTCATCCGAGAGAGGTATTATTAGCTGACAATGCAAGCTGATACAACTCAGTTTCATATAAAGGTGCGACCAATGCCAAAGGTTTGCCAATAGGCTAAAGCATCCGCCAGAGGAGCTGCCTCTAATCCCCAGACCCTGACCATTTGTGCAATGGGGAATATACATAGTTACACCCCTCCCCAAAGGGAAAAGACAAGTTCATTTCATCATCAGTGGCAATCGATTACTTCACTAAGTGGGCCAAGCCTGTGGCTAAGATAACTGAAAGAAACGTCTGTAGCTTTGTATGGAGATCCGTAATCTATTGTTTCAGTGTCCCAGAAGTCTTGATTCAGACAATGGGCAGCAATTACAATTCAACAACCCTAGGTTTAGAGAATTTTGCTTAAGCCTCAAAATCAGGAACCACTTCCCTTCCCCAGGGCATCTCCAAGCCAACGGGCAGGTAGAGGTAACCCACCGAACCCTCCTAAAGATCATAAAAACTCGGCTAGAGGCTCACAAGGGAGGATGGCTCGAGGAGTTACCAAGGACCCTATGGGCTTACAGAACTATGGTTAGAACACCGACCGGCAAGACCCCTTTCCTATTAGCATTCGGGTTCAAAGTTGTAACCCCAGTAGAAGAAGCTTAGCTAGTTACCGCATGGTACAAGAGAACCCCGATAACAATGATGATAGCCTCCATTTGAGCCTAGATCTACTAGAAGAGAAAAGGCAAGAAGCCGCCACTAGGATGGCCACCTATCAAACTACTATGACCAGGTACTATAATAAGAAGGTTAAGGAGAGAAAATTCAAAGTAGGTGATCTAGTCCTCCACAAAACCACACTAGTGACCAAAGATCCCACTGATGAGAAGCTAGGCCCCAACTGGCAAGGGCCCTATCAAGTGATGAAGTTCAACAGGCCAGGGGCCTATTACTTGGAAGACTCAGAAGGGAAGCAACTGACTTTCCCCTGGAATGCAGAATATCTGAGGAAGTACTATCCTTAATCTTATTGTAAATTGGCATCAATAAGGGGTTTCTTTTTCAAACATGACTTCCTTAATAAAAAATTTACTAAGGGAAAAACGATAAGCCCCGAGTGGCCGAGGGTCACGAGATGACTCTCATTTCCTAAAAGAAAACGACAGGCCCCAAGCGGCCGAGGGTTACAAGATAACTCTAATTTCCTAAGGAAAAAACAATAGGCCTCGAGTGGTCAAGTGTCACGAGATTACTCTAATTTCTTAAGGGAAAGTGATAGGCCCCGAGTGATCGAGGGTCACAAGATGACTCTAATTTCCCAAGGAAAAATGATAGGCCCTGAGTGGCTGAGGATCACAAGATGACTCTAATTTCTTAAGGGAAAATGACGGACCCTAAGTAGCTGAGGGTCACAAGATGAATTTAATTTCCTAAGGGAAAACAGCAGGCCCCAAGTGGCCAAGGGTCCTAAGATGACTAACATCCCAAAGGAAAACGACAGGCCTCAAGTGGCCGAAGGCCACAAGATGACTCTAAAAATTTCCTAAGGGAAAACAAAAGGCCCCAGGTGGTCAAAGGGTCCAAGGTAACTAGTTCTAAACTACTCAAGGGGAACGAAAGGCTTAGAGACAAACCAGACAAAATGTCCAAAGGGTGAGCATACAAGAACCTTAAGACCATCTCATAGAAGGTTGAAAACAAAGGGAACATGCAAAAGAGAATATCTTCATTAAGAAAGAAAATTTTACATCAGGTGTGTCAGCACCCAAATTTTGACTTAAGTTAATTAATGGAATCATATGGGTTCATTACAACAATGGGCATGGTTAAACTCCAGACACCCCTAAACTTCAGATAGACAAGCATTCTCAAGAGTTACTTTGGTCACAAAGTGCAATGTCAATACCAAAGCCCTATGCAAGGATCAACCAGATTAAACCCTAAATTCCCCAAAAAATACCCTAGGATTACGAGGGTCCAAATTTCAGTTTATCAACCCCATTTTATTCTAAATTTTCCAACCTTCATAAGCCTTCCCATATTACAGCATCAAAAGGTTGGTAAATTACCATTTCACCCCTACATCTTTAAAAATTCCAACTGTAGTCTACTAAACTCATTTTCCTCATAATTCTCTAGGTTCCATAAGCCTTCCCACATTGAAGCATTAAAAGTAGGAAAATTACCACTTTACCCCTATATTCTCAAAACTCCACATTTTCTCTCAAAATCAAACCCTCAATAGATCTTAGAAATTTCCCTAGTCACCCAAATGACCCCAAGCCAAATCCTGAACCTTGTCATCATGATTATCTTCAAAGTTGTATAAAGAACCAAAATTTCTAAAAACTCAAACAACTTCAAAATCCCAATATCTCCTTAAACCCTTAAAAGACAATTTTGGCCATGTTTGACCTACTACATGTCCCCGAAAGTTCCTTGGACAGCCAAATCCAAGTCAGTCAAAAGATAACTCTTAGTTTTTGCCAAAGCTTCAAGGCCAGCTTTCAAGCCTAAATATTACCAAATCCATTCCACATTAATTTCCTTGATCTCTTCATATCAAACCCATTCATTTTTCCTCAAGAGATGGACCCTCGGTGTATCCCCGAGATTTCATCACAAATCAAAAAATCATCTACTTAGTGGCCTGACCTTGACAGTTCCTAGACCTTTCAAAAGACTCCTTCCAAGATCTTCAAGAGGCTCGACAGACTCCGATTAACTCATTTTCCCTTAAGTCAGAGACAAGTCAGTTATGCCCGCATTTGTTACTCGGTAAGCCCTCAAGAACTCTCCAGGATTCCTAATCCCTCAAGTAAAAGCCCAGATTCTCTAAAATCTTAATATCCTTGATAGACCCCCTAATAAACAAGTCTATTTGCAAACCCAACATAGCCCAATTGCCCATATTTTCTCAAATCTAGGCTGTGTTTTTCCACTAAGTAACCTTCCTTCAGGAACCTCCCAAGAATTCATCGAGAATCAGATTGTTAGCCTGTTAGATCCTATGAACTCATAGTTTTGAGGCCGAAAATATTTGATAACCTCCATTCTTCCAACTAGAATTTGACAAAAATCTATCTCAATCCTGCTGAAGATTTAGTTTAACACAGATCAGGGTTTTGGATACAAATTTTGAATTAGGTATCAATTTCATGAATAATCTAAGCCTATGCCTCACATAATTCGAGGGCTACCATTTATATCAAGACTTCCAAATTCAATTTTACCATATTTCCCTCCCTGCACAGGTACGAGTCATTTAGGAGCCATTCGGACTCAATTTTAACCTATAAACTCTTATCTGAATCAAATTCTTTTAGTAACACTACAACTAGAATATCTGAGAGATGCGAAAAACACATAAGCCTTGAAACATTCTGAGTTACAGGACCCAAAAAGCAGGCTCAGACAGTAAGAAAACCAAAAATACAAAAAATGGTTGATATTTTTTTGAGAAAAACAATCATTACTTTTTTGAAAAAAAATCCTAAAATCTTTTTTTCATCTCCACCCTCCATTTTTCCACGTCCTTACCATAGCCCTTCATCTCTCACCCCCTTGCCACATGGCCTCCATTCACCCCCTTCACCACTTAGCCAATGGGAAAAGGCCCCCTAGCCACCCCACATGTGGCTAAGGGGGCGCCACCTTACCCTTAAACATTTTCCCTCTCCACTACACATTAATGTGGGTCCCACCATGGCATGGCCATCCATGCCATCCACCTTCCATGACCCCACCAATAAATACCCTCCCCAACTGACCACTAAAGGAGAGAAAAGTTTGAGGAAGAAATTTTCTAAAGAAAAGAAAGAAAGGAAAGAAAAAAAAGAAAGAAAGAAAGAGAAAGAGAACGGTAGGAATGAAAGAGAAAAAGAAAGAAAATCTACCCCAAGTTGGTCCCCTCCCCCTTCTTTTAGACCCTCTGAAATGTCTCTAAAGTTATCCTAGAGGAGGTGAATAGGATATCAAGCTTATTCTACCCTTTCTTGTCAATATTAGGGCTGATTTTAATTTTCTTAAGTGAGTGTATGCAACAAGGTGCTTACTCAAGCATTTAAACAAACACATAGCAAGCAATAAGAAATATGAGCACAAATAAGAGAGACAATCAATCACACACTCAATACACAACACAAGATTTATAATGGTTCAACACTAAGGCCTACATCCACTCTTCTAAAGCTCACTATGAGCTTCGGTATATTTCATTTAGATTGTCACATACAACCTAGGTCAACGTACAAAACCTAACTACTTGCTCACAAGCAAGGTACATAACAACACTTGGTGTCTCAAACGAGTATACACTACTTCCAGTGTCTCCGATGGAGGTAGTAAAGCTTTTGGTGTCTCCGACAGAAGCAAAGAAATAGATGATGAATGAGTATGCAAATGAATGCAAAATTAATAAAAAGTATTACCACTAAGTTGGTCGATGTTGTTGTTCTTACCACATGTGGGAGTGCTCTTTGTTGAACTGGTTGCCTTATACACCCACTTCTTCTTCAAGCTATGGTACTAAAGCTTCTTGAACTAGGTCAACCATAAAAGGGTTTCCTCAAGGGATAACTCAAACCACACTTCTTAAGTAGATGCTAGCTAAGTTGAAATGAAAGGAAACACAGAGAGATTTTCTTGAGGAACTTTCAAGCTTGGAGCTCAAGTAATTGAGGAATAGGGTTTCTCACCCTTAGAGGTTCTTTTTAGTAAAACAAATAACACTCTCTTGAATTCTTGAAGATTTCTTGTGTTTCTTTCCCTAATGGGAAACATTTCGTTTTATAGAGGATGAAAAAGGCTCACAATCCTTCGATTGGAATCTTTTCAAACGGCAAGAGAAACTGGCCATTAATCCAAAACAGAGTAATCGCAGACTTCTAAAATCCTCTGCTATGATCGACCATGGGGTTATTTTTTCATGACAACCAAAATATGCTCTGGGGTGTTAAAGTGTGTGGGCCCACTTTTAATTCATAACCAAGACATGATCGATCATGGACTTTGTGATTGATCACAAGGCTTTTAGGACCCACATTGTGATCAATCATGGAGAAGAGGCCTAGTCCTCGAGATGCCAAAATCTTTGATTATGATCGATCATGGGTTTTGTGATTGATCACATACAGTGAATTCTCCATACTTCACTTTTGTGATCGATCATGAGGTTTGTGATCGATCACAAACAGTGAATTATGTATGTTCACTGTTGTGTACATCTTGGGGGTTTATATCCAATTGGAATCATTTTGGGGTGTTCAACCATGTGTGGGGACATGCCTTGGGTCATACTACATGAACCCTATGAAGCTACATGCATGCCTTTACCTTCTCAGGAGTTAGATCCCGGCTTGAGTCTTGGTCTTCAAGGCTTGATTGTTGAAGCTTCTTCTATATCTTTACCCATGGATTTGATAAATGATGCCCTTGCATCAACAATCTCCCCCCCCCCTTTCTCAATTCCATGGAAAAACCATATTCTTGGTCATTTCTATTTGGCACACTTGCCCATTCCCCCAAAATACATCATTAAGCTAAATGTCTTGTCCCTTCACACAACACAAGGGCATATTGCCCAATCCCCCAAAATACATGCCAATCACCTCCAATACAAGATATGTATAAAAAAATAAAATTACATTCAAAACTTAGGTATCTTGACCTGCTCATCAACACCTGCATACAATCAACACACATACATTTCTCAAGCTATATGTAAAGCATATATTCTCAAAACATGTAAAAGTGTGCATATGAGCAAACGTGTAAGCCAATGCAAATAAATGTGTTCATTTTCAATTCAAGATTGGCAACAAGTAACAGTTTTTACTTAAATATTGGCAACGTTAGTGTTTCCGTAAATTTTGTATGCTCCCTCATAATGCATACAAGTTCTTGAGTGTATACTTTCACAAAAGTAACACTTGTTTTCTCCCCCATAGAAAGCAATACTCTCCACACTATAGTGCTACTCTCTGTCCCTCATATGGCCAATGCCAATTTCTCTCCCCCCTTTTACCATGTAATTGGCAAAGTCTAGCATAAATCATACCACATGAAGTATATCAACTGAATAATAAAGCTAGACAATAACAAAAAGTCATTTCATTCAAGATGGTCATGTAAGTACATCAGAGATTAGCAAGTTTAAAGTCAAATGGCCCACGGCCAATACATATAGTCAACAAAAAAAATTATATGAGTAAACAAAAAAAGGCCATTGTGGCCTGAAACATGCACCATAAAATAGAACAAAGGGATGCGAAATCTCCCTCCGCATACTCAAAGCCCTCAGACTTAACTCTCTCAACATCTTCCTCATCATCATCTCGATCACCCAACCTGTGATCACCAACAAGCTCATCACATCCATCCTCATCATCCTCTCCTTGTGTTGTGCCATCTTCATCGGTCACATCTGTGAACTCCTCATCGGGATAATCAATCGTGCGGTCATTGGCCGATTCAAGAACCAACGGGTTCTCGGGATTAGAAACCCTGGCTGCCACCAATCTCAAGTTAGCAGTGTTCCTTTTTTGGTTGTGAACAACCCTAGAGATCTTCTTGAGTACCGTGTACATCAGGGACATCAGTGTCACTATGGTAAAGGCCAACATAGCCTTGGCCGGGTTCAACTTGACCCCCTTCTTTTTTGGGTCAATGACATCCTCCATAAGTTTTATTCTGCTTAGACTCCCAATGGTGAAGGGAGGATTGGGATTCTTCAATGAGGCTAGAACACGAAAGGGCACCTTGTGTGCCATGAGGATCTTGGTGATGAGGACAGGGAAAGGGATGCTCCCTATGGAATGCTTAGCTCTAGCAGTCTTGAGAATCACATAACAAATGACTGCAAGGAGATCAATCTTGGGACCCTCAAGTATGTTGTTGATGAGGTAGGCCATCTGGAGAGTGAGATTGTTTCTGTGGGTCATCGGGATGAGATTGTAGGAGAACACTCACCTAAGGAACTTCACTTTGGGCTTACAGAACTTACAAGGGAGCTTTATGCCCCAACTAACGTACTGTGTGCACAGACAATCAGTCAAATCACCTTTCTCTCCTGGAGTGAGCGTTGTGAGAAACTTGATCCCATTTACTTCTCATGGAATCCAAAGAAGCTTGGCCACATAATCGGGATTGATAGAAATTGGATATTTGTACATGGTGGAGTAGAAAGAGTTGTCCTGGTTGTTCTCCCCAAACATGTTGGAGTAGAAAATCCGTACCTCTTCATCTTGGATGGGTCCTTGGAGATCCAAATAGGGAAACCACCCATGAGCTCTTATCTTCTCATACATCTCCATGGTACAAAGCACCTCAATGTCCATGTTTCACTCTATGATAAACTAGCACTTTGAGAAGATCTTCTCGAAGGATTTGAGAGCCTTCATGTCTCAGAAGGGAGAGAGACCACCTTCCTGATGACCTTTGGTTCTCTTCCTCCCTTGATAACCTTCCCCCATGGATCTTTTACCTTTGTGTATAGTAAGAGGAGCTGCCTAGGACGTACCACCTTTAGAAGCCCGTGTAGCAAGCTTTTCTGAACCATCTTAAGTTAATGGGAGAAATGTAGGTACAACAACAACAACAAACAGCCTTATCCCAACTATTTGGGGTCGGCTACATGAATCCTGTTCCGCCATTCCGC
>JAOXJP010273188.1:0-20020 GCA_025762735.1 Platanus orientalis
ATTCTTATTCTTATTGCATAAATTTTTGGCTGGTCATGGGCTCTATAAATAGAGTCCCACGGCCAGGCTTATTACAAAAATAGAAATAGGACACTTAAAACCCTCTCTATTATTCCCTCATGACTCAAATAACCCTAAACTGCAAAAAATAACAAAAATACTCCTAAATAACACCTACGGATTAAAATACCCTCACCAACATGTGTTCCCCTCCAACAAGAGACATAAGAGACTAAAAAAAATAAAAGAACAACTAAAGTAGGTGTGAGCATGACCCAATCATCATCTTGGTCATGAAGTCCGCATCACACAAGAGGAGAAGTTTCAAAATAATTTACATCAAATGTCTAAGTGGATCCCTTTTCCAGTAAACGTGATTTTATCCCTTCAATAATGCTTTAAGGTTGATACTTGATGGCATACACCCCACCTATAACTAACTGCTTGTTTTCCTGGTGGAAGAGATAGCTTCCACGTGTTACTTTAAATGAAAACTGCCATATTTGCATCCATAGCTTGCTTCCATCTAGAATATTACATTGCTTGTGCATATGATTGAGGTAGATAAATGAATGACAAGGATAAAGCAAATGAATGAAAGGAAGAGGACAAGTGAGCAAATGAAACAAAATTAGAGAGAATATGGAGTACTAGAGTGTTTACCTTTACGTAGGACAGTGGGTAAGTCATTCTGAGGAGACTTTGGACGAGAAGATATCTTAGTGGCAGGTGGAGCTTGAGGTCGTTTGCGATAAACTTGTAAAGGTTTGGCTGTATCCACATTCAGAACAATAGGAAGGGGAACTGACATGGAAATAATATCAACATCAAGAGCACCACCCTCTAGAGAACAAAAAGATGTACTCCAAAAAAAGGTCACATCAACACTAAGGACTCGATGAATAGATGAATGATAGCATTTGTACCCGTTTTGAGTTTTAGAATACCCAAGGAAAACGAGGGATGATTGTGTCCACTCCCCTAAAAACTGCTAACCTCTGCTTCCTATCAGGGGGTGGACACATCAGCACCGAAAAGTAATTTACACTTTTTTTTTTTTTGGGGGGGGGGGGGGGGCGCATATCACTTTTTGGTGCTGATGTGCCCAACCCCTGACAGGGAGCAGAGGGTAGCATTAGTTAAGGGGAGTGGACACAATCCTCTTTGAAGGAAAACACATATGTATGCATGAGGAGACAACTTATCATGTTATGGATCTAAGACATGAACAAAACATATAGAACTAGAGGCAAAGAAAACATGGGAAGAGTTGGAAATAAAAGAGAATATGAAGTTTTACCACTCAACATAGATGATGGCATACGATTACAAGGAAACGAGCAGTTAATACAACATCACCCTAAAATTGTTTAGGCACATGTATATGAAACATTGAAGTTCTGGCAACATCTAGCAAGTGTCTATTTTTACGTTTTGCAACACCATCTTGTTGTGGGGTATGAGCACATGAAGTCTGATGAATTATACCATTCAAAGCACAAAAATTATTGTAAATCTTTTGGAATATATTCACGAGCATTGTCAAAGTGAAGCACATGGATAAAATGACCGTACTGAACTAGAACTTCCTTGTAAAATAATTTGATAACAGTTAACAATTTGAAATGATCTTTTAAAGAAATAACCATGTCATGCATGAATGGTCATCTACAAATGTAATAAAGTATGAACAACCAAATAAACTTTTATGTCGAGCAAGACCCCATTTCTCGGTATGAACAAGGTCAAATGGACTTACGACTATCAATATGACTAGGAAAAGTAACATAATGATGATTTCTTAATTGAAAAGCTTCACACTCTAAACTAGACACATACTGCAAAGACAAAATATTGAGCTTCAAGTTTTGTAGAGAAGTATGACTCAGGTGGCTATGCCACAGTAGAGGAGACACTTGAATGTAGTGCAACTGCACCATCTCTTAGATCCTGATCTAGATAATAAAGGCCATTTGCTTCATGTCCGCCACCAATCGTCTTCTTCATCCTGAGGTCCTGGAGTACACAAAAGAAGGGTTAGAAGGTTATAGAACACTATAATGTTTGAGTTAATTTACTAACAAAAAGAAGACTAAATGGAAACTTAGGAACATGAAGAACGGAGGAAAGTGATACAGAAAACGTAGGATTAACAACACCATGACTATGAATGGAACGTGTGATACCATTTGCTAATACAATAGTAGATTGAGATACAAATGGATCAAGGGAAGGGTAACAATTTGAGATGACTTAAAAAGTTATTTTCTTAGAAGCCCCTGAGTCAATAACCCAAGAGGACTGCTGAGTGGCAAGATAAGCAGTATTTGAGCCATTGTAGCTGTTAAAGAATATGGACCTGAAGTAACAGTAGTGGACTGAAGACGTTGCAATAAAGGGTTACATTCTTCACAAGAAAGAGTAAAAAATCCAGTACTTCCACCAGGACTATCAATAGTAGCCTGTTGTTGCACCCCCCCAGTTAAATTCTTGAGCACCATCATCTGTGGTAGTAGTATTATTAGCCCATTATGGCTTGCCAAACTTATCCCTACATTTAGCTGCAATATGATTTGTTCAACCAGTGTAAGCACTTTCTAACTTTAGTATCACGTTCTCTACCTCTACCGACACTTTCACCCCTACCACAGCCCCTAGAAGAACAACTTCTGCCTCCACCAGTCATTGCCACCTATGCTGAATTTTCATGGACAGCAACTCCGGATGTAAGGTGAGGTGGTAGGGCTGCCCATTGAACCCAATAGTACACATTATTAAGTGTAAGGAAAACCATCACTTGTAAGTATCAGCCCTCTAATTGTTTGAAAGGTAGGGTTCAGTCCAGACAAAAACTTCGCTGCTTGAAACTCTTCTTGTTGTTTTTTTCAGTTGGTTGATACACATTCAACTTTTCCCATATACCATATAAAGTGTTGTAGTACTCATTCAATAGTTAATCACCTTATTGCAACATGAAGATGTTTTAATCTTAGTTTCCAAGAAGCGAAAGTGGGAAGCAATGTGAAAGCGAGAATCGGGCAGCGAGGCTCAAAAAATGGTAATAAAGTAAATAACTATAAGTTACAATCAATAATTTCAACTATAATACACTAAAGTAAATAAACTTAAAGAAAGTACTAAAACCCTAAAAGCTATACTATGTAAGTAACAAAGAATCATGATATATAAATCGATATGCAAACCACTTGTTACTAGTATGGTCTACCATGCATAATATTTTTTGTAGACAACTTACATCTTTTGGTGTCAAACTATAGAAGGCCTTGTATAAAAACCATTGGATTTGAATCTTTTGTATTGGATTGGGATACAATAATATAAACAATAAAATCAATATATCTTTTTTATTTCTTCTACAAAATCATTATTAAATTCCATAGATAATATTTTACTCAATGCTAATAGCATATGATTTACATTAAATAAAATATAGTGTTGTTTCTTGGATTGCTTCTTAGTCAATTCTCTAAATGGTTCTACTGATTGGTCATGAGACTTTTACTGGCTTTTCCATGCTTCCCAAACATGAGAAGTGCGTTTCCCACTACTAGGGGAAGCAGAATGGAATTAACTTCCCAACTAAGCTTCTCAGTAAGCGAGCTTCGTACCTTGTATCAAGCTTCCCTGCAACTATGGTTTTAATACAATTGTTATATTCTAGAGACATTCTTGTTCAAGGAGTACATTTCTTAAATACCTGACTAAACTTGTTTTATAGTATCTAGAAACATAACATTAGCACTAATAGTAGACTTCATATTATTCCACAACCATATCTTCCATATCTACTACCGATAAAAGTGCACTTACCATGAATCAAACACTTGACGCATCACAACCATCCTCTTTTATTTGTTGATCTTGAAAAGTGGACATGCCCCAAACAACTTTAACACCACTAGAACAACTTTCAACCATAATTGGTTTATGCACAATAAAACAGATAGTACAACTCCGTAATCAACCACTATTGATGAAGGCTTGAAGAACCCTTAGGGTTTGAGAAAAAATTGAAAAAGATAAATAAAAAAAAGCAACTGATTTACAACAAGATCAAATACGCTTTGTTAACATGTTAAATCCAAGATAAAAGATAAATAAAGAAGAAGCAAAAGAGAAACCACATGAAGAGCAAATGGAGAAGGGAAGAAGAAAGGAGAAGTGAAGGAAGAGAGGATTAGGATTCGTTAGAACCTAAATGACGCCCCTCCTCCTTTATATATATATATATAATCAAAGGATTGAAACTATACCCCTGTATGGATTTCTACTGTGTGGATGGTAGAGTTTGTAGAGGAAGAAGAAGAAGAGAATAAGGATTGGGGGAAAAATACATATGGATTTCTATAAATCCCATGAGCCATAACTCTAAACTTGGCTCTAGCACTCGATCGTGCTACAATGGGCTGCTTTTTCCTGTGCCAAGTACTAGGTTACCCACAATAAAAGTCCAGTAGCTTGAAGTAGACTTCTTATCATCTATAAAACTAACCCAATCAATATTTGTAAATGATTCAACTCTCAAATCCTTTGGCATGCCATATAAGAGCCCTTGACCTAGACTCTTCTTCAAATATCGCAAAATACGGTATGTTGCTTCAAGATGCGACATCGTGGGAGCATACATTTGACTAACAACATAACAAATGTTCTGTCTATCAAGGTCAAGTAAATAGGCTTGCCTACCAATCTCTGATACCAATTAATATCAATAAGCCAGTGGGCCTTCATTTGCTTGCAAGTAGTAGTTAGACTCAATGAGAGTCTCATAAGGTCTATACTCTAACATCCCAAAGTCTGGGAGCAGATCTAGCATGTACTTGATAGGAAGATACCATCCTTGGATCTAGCAACCTCAACCTCAAGAAAGTATTTGAGGAGCCTTGATCCTTAGTCTCAAACTTCTTGCCCAAAATACTTTTTAGATTGTTGATCTCACACTGGTCATCATCTGTAACAACATTGTCATCCACATAGACAAGAAGAGTTGTCACCTTTCCTTTATGATACTTTACAAAGAAGGTGTGATCCACTTGACATGGTGTATAGCAATCATTCTTGATTATGGCATCATGAAAGTATGAAACCTTTCAAACCATGCTCTAGGAGACTGCTTGAAGTCGTAAAAAGCTTTCTTGAGATGGCACACTTTTCGTTTGCTAGTAGAATACTAAAAACCAAAAAGTAAACTCACATAAACTTTCTCTTCGAGATCTCCATATAGGAAAGCATTTTTGACATCAAGTTGTAGCAATGACCATATCTGATTGACAACAACGGAGATCAATTTACGGATGCAATTCATCTTTGCTATGATAACAAAGGTCTCTTGATAATCAACTCCATAGTCCATATATATTTGTATAGCCATTAGCCACCAATTTTGCCTCATACTGCTCCACCGTATCATTAGGTATATAGAACACCCATCTGCAACCTACAGGGTCCTTTCCTCGTGGAAGATCTACATCTCATGTTATGTTCTTTAAGGCCTGCATTTCCTCCTCCATTGTTTTTCTCCACTGAGGTCTAGATAAAACTTGGGATACATTGTATGGAATAAAGACAGAGGACAAAGAGTTAGAGAGGACCTTAAACTTTGGAGATAAAGAATCATAGCGGACATGGTTAGCAATAGAATGCTACGAACAAGAACAAGTGCATTTCCTAATAGCAATAGGAAGATGGGGATCATCGTGAGGCATATGAGGAACAATACCTGAAGGCGAAGTAACTAATTGGAGAGGCACATGAGATTCAGGGATTGGGCAACTCTTTTCTTACGTCGAACAAACATGTGAGTGAGTGAAATCTTACACTCAAACCTTCTTTTTAGGTGGTTGCCATTGACTCGTTCTTTTTATGGATAGCCAGTTCCATCTCCCACTAGCTACAATATCTATCAAAAACATACGGAGCCTTAAGAGAATAGCTAACTCATCCTGTTCTTTATGTTGACTTTTTCCTAAAAGATGAGGTTGGCTAGGGGAAAAGAAAGAGATAGTCTTGTGAAAGGTAACATTGGTTTGGAGAAAAGAAAGATATGGTATCATGAAAGGTAACATCCATGAAAATGATATGTTTTCGAGTATAGGGATGGTAACATTTATATCTCTTCTGATTCAAAGCATACCCAAGGAATATATAGTTAAAAGCTTTAGGGTCCAACTTGAAGCAATCAGACTTAGGAATATGAATATAGAAAATGCAACCAAACACTTGAGGAGGAAGAAAAGACCTAAAGAAAGAACACGAGAGGAACTTAAGTGGACATTTAAAACCCAGAACGCGGGAGGACATACGATTCATCAAGTAAGCAGTAGTCTAAAGGGCATCAACCTAGAAAAATTAGGAAACATGCATATGGAAAAGTGAGACACGAGTAATCTCAAGAAGATACGGTTTTCTCTCAAAGAATCTATTTTGCTTAGGAGTATCAAGACAAGTAGTTTAATGAAATATACCATGTTGAGAGAGGTAAATGAGAAGGCATGAGACATATATTCACCCCTATTATCCGAACAAAGAACTTTGAGCTTAGTATCAAATTGAGTTTCGACCAATTTGTGAAACAACTGAAAGACAAAAAAACTCATTCTTGGATTTCAACAATTAAATCCAAGTATCTTGGAGTAATCATCAACAAATGTCACAAAATAATAGAAGCTAAATAAAGAGGTGATTAGGGCAGGTCCCCACACATGAAAATAAATAAGGGCAAATGGGGTAGTACAACTACTTGTACTAGAAGAATAAGAAGCATGACGATGTTTAGACAACTCACAGGTTTCACAATGGAAATTTGAAATTGAAGAACATAGTCCTGAAAATAGTTTTTTGTTTTTTCAACATAGAAAAGGAGATTGGGAAAAACGAGAATGCCACCAAAAAAATTGATCATGCTGGGAAGAGGAAGGAATATATAGTGGTGGATGTTGAACTATAGGTGATGGTAATGATGTTAGTTGAACTGTAAAGATAATTGATGAACAACCATCCATAAGACACAACCCCTAATCCTTATGACCTCTACCAATCATTTTTCCTGTTTTTAGGTCTTGAAAAATGCAAAATGAAGAAAAAAAGTAACACTACAATTCAAAGCTTTTGTAATATGACTAACAAAATCAAGTTTCAACCTAAAGTTGGGAACATGGAACACAAAAAAAATATTGGCAAAGAACTTAAGATGTAAGAGAGATACAACTAGTACCAGCTACAAAAAACAAGGAGCCATTAATAATGTGTACCTTGTCTCTACCAAAACTGACATGATAGGAAGAAAAAAGCCTAGACATACCAATCATGCAATGAGATGCCTCTGAATAAATAATCTAGGGATGAGTAGACAAGGGACTCTGAGAAGAGAGCGAAGTACCGGAACATGGTGTGGGGACTCCATCATGTTGAAACTATGCCAAAAGTCTCCGTAAAGTGTCTATCTGTGCTAAGGAAAAATCTGGAGGAGTGAAAACAGACATGCTTGCGATAAGATCCAAAACCAAGATCATTGAGAATCACTCCGTGATACGCCAAAACTTCTAAGCCCAAGCCATAAAGCTAATCACACGACCACATAGGAAATTTCTTGCAATACATGAAAAAGTACGAACAATAACTAAGAGTCACTTCAAAAATATCAAAGTCCAGCACTAGAGCCGACAAACATTGCCACCAATATACAAATCCACAACCAATGAACCCACAACACTTATAGAAGCTTTACAGAGCCAAGTCGCAACAAAATAGAGCTATTATACACTACATCCGAGAGCTGCACCACACTACAATGTCCAAAACACAACAACACAATACAAGTGCACACTACCAGCACTACAAATCAATAACTATCATAGGGAACAAAGGCTAAGACCACCATGTTATCATCAAGAGACTGAGATAAACACCAACTGTAGAGTCGATATACCATCAAACTAGGAAAACATTCCATGAAACTACTTGTAGAGGAATTCAAAGACTTTATGATGCAGCAGCCCTAACTTGGTTGGAAAGGGCCACTCTCTTTGGACGCCGAAGCCCAAATCAACTGGAATGGGTCCTGTAAACAACTGGTGACATTGGTGAAATTATAGAAAGCTTTAGGGTTAGTTTATTTGAGTTTGTTTTATTTTAGGGTTGTTTGCAGAAGACATTTATTTGTTTAGGGTTGTTTCCAATAGGGTTTTATGTGATGGGGGAGCATGATGTAATGAGGCATTAAATGCTAAGGTCTTAGGTACAAATAAGATTTTTTTAAAATGTTATATTGGGGTAAAAGAGGGCTGTTGGTTGACAACCTTGGTCATTTAGGGAGTAGGAGTCTTGTAGAGTCAAGTATAAGTTATACAAGTCGTTAGGATGTAATGAGATTTTTTATATTGAATAAAGAATTTGTTTTTTAGAGTCCACTATTTGGGACAGGTAGTCTTCTCTTTCTTCTAATCTATTCTCTCTTCTCTCCCCCATGATTTCTTCTTCTTTTCATTCATTATTTCTTTCTTGATTCTTGTTTCTTGATTATTGCTCTTGCTTGTTGATTTCTTGATTTAAATTTATTAAATTTAATTCTTGAATTAAAGAATCGCCAAGAAAAATTAAGAACATCAAGAATCTCTTTTAAGATTCATTCTTGATTTGATTCTTGGAACCAAATCTGTAAATCAGACCTTAACGTACATTTTCTTCATTTTTCTTTATCAAGAAACCCCTTTCCCCTTTGATTTCAGTCCAAGAGCTCATTCCAGTTGAATCATATAACCTGTAGTCATAACCCCATACTTTACCCTTGTTGTTTTCTTTTCAAGAAAGCTTCAAGAACACCTTTGATAGCTTACGGCAGCCTAGTACCCACTCCCATTTGATATTAGACCTAATTTCATAATCCCAACTAATTATACACCTTGCCGCAGCCCCTACATACCCGTTACCCAATTAGAAGTCACTCCTATAACCTCAACTATTATACCCTGAAATCAGTCTCTATATCACCCCCCAACGACTTGACCTATTTTGCCCTTATTTTAGCCTAGCCGATAGCCTTCCTTTGCATAACCAAGAACTCCAAACTTCATTCCTATAAATCTCATTCCTTAACCTTCGATTAATTCTTGTAGGCCTCCCTCCTTGTCAGCTTTACAACAATTTGGGTAACCTTGCAATAATTTGGTATCAAAGTTAAAACTTGGAATTTTGGAAAAAGACCCAAAATTTTCCCAATAGTTGTTTTTACCCAAACCCTGGAACTTTTGGAAACCCAAAAGAGAGAACATTCAGAGATCCAATCTTCCAGGTACTAAACTATGAATTTTCGAGATTCTTGAAAAGGGGCCAACACCTTAAAATTTTGGAACAAGAGCTGAAGTCTTCCATTACATTTTAGCATCATGGTGGTAAGCAATGCAACTTTGTCTTCAAGAATGGATGAGCAACTCCAATAGCTAGATGCTACAAAACGAGATGTGGAATAGTTAAGCTTTTGGATGAGGGGTGGAAACTAGACTAAAGGCTATACAAGCCCAATTAGAAGCACTTACAACAGTTATTTCAAACAAAGAAGAGCTTGAGAAAGCACCATCCCATGTTGTGGGATCATCAAATTCCAAACCCCCTCCGAGTTAGCCTAGTGGTGTGCAAGTTGGTGAATCTTTTCATCAGTTTCAGCATGCGGTGGTACCTCCTAGGAGAGAGCACATTGATAGATTTGATACTCCTCATAGTGCTGCCCATCATGAGATAGACAAGAAAGCATGATTAGAAGTATCAGACTTTTTGGGAGGTCATAATCTGGAGGTATTTCTTGACTGGTTGCATAGTATAAAGCATTTCTTTGATTAACACAATGTTCGAAAGGGCTATAAACTTAGGTTTGTGGAAGCTAAATTGAAAGGTACTACAAGAATGTGGTGGGACCATTATAAGGATGATCATGCTAAGTGATAGGGACCCTTTAGAAATTGGGAAGATCTGAAAGTGGTTATAAAATGCAGATTTGAGCTACCAGATTATAGGCAATGTGTTCACCTCTAATTTACACAACTACAACAAAGAAATATATATGTGGAGTACACTAGTCAATCCTGCTACTTGGCCACACAAGCTAAGTTCAAGTGGGATGATGATATTATGGTCACCATATATTGGTGTGGATTGCGGCCTCAAATATCGACATATCTGAGTTACAACTGTATACCTACATTAGATGATGTTATTCACATTGCATATCAAGTTGAGGAGAATTTGAAGAGAGTCCCTTTTAGGCGAGCTTCTTCGAGAGTTCTCTTAGGACTGAAATTCAGAGTAGTGGATATTCTACTAGTAGGATAGCCTAGTGGAGTTGCATCTATATCATCTAGACCAACCAAGACTACTTCACCACCCAGAGTCAAAAACCAAGAAGGATCAATACAGAAGGGTAGTGGACCATGCTGTCATTGTCATGGTTATGGTCACTTTTTAGCACAATGGCCATAGTGAGTCATAGGTCTTTCTAGCAGGCAACTCATGGAAAAGGAAGTACATTTTCCACCCACCAAGCCCATTGTTTTGGATCCGGAGCAGGTTGATGATGAGGAGGCTAGTGAGCCTGAGGATGAAGATCCTATGTATGTCTTACATCCTCTCTTGACAACTTGTGAGGAGAAGGAAGACTGGCATATGAGTAGCATTTTCTAGACCAGAGTTAAATGTAATAGTCAGTTATGCTTCATGGTGATAAATGGAGGTAGTTGTACCAATGTGATGTCAAAACATGTAGTCAAGAAGCTGGGATTGAAGATTGAACCTCATCTAACTCCCTATAAGGTGGTGTGGGTCAACAACACCAACTTGAAGGTCCACGAGAGGTGTTTACTCACCTATTCTATTAGTGGGTTTGTTGACCAAGTTCAATGTAATGTGCTTCCCTTGAAAGTTTGTCATTCTCCTTAGAAGGCCATAGTTATTCGATAAGAATGTACAACATTGTAGTTATACTAATACCTACTCATTCAAATACCACAATTACGAGATGCAAATGGTGTCGAGTTGTGACTTGCTAGCTATGAAGCTTAAGAGGACAGCTAAATCGTTTCCACTCAAGCGCATACCTTATGGAGGTGACGGGATCCTTGGACCACCCCCTAACTCAACTGGGTTGAGTTCTTTTAAAAGGAGGGGAGTTGATGCAACAGCCCTAACTTGGTTGGAAAAGGCCTACCCTCGTTGGAGGCCTAAACCTAAATCAATTAAAAAGGGCCTTGTAAACAAATGTTGACATTGGAGAAATTATGGAAAGCTTTAGAGTTGGTTTATTTTATATTAGGGTTGTTTCCAGAAGGCATTTATTTATTTAGGGGATTGTTTCTAATAGGGTTTTATGTGATGGGGGAGCATGATGTAATAAGGCATTGAAAGCCAAGGTCTAAGGTGCAAATAGTAGTTTTTTTTTTAAAGTTATTTTGGGGTAAAAGAGAGCTGGTCATCAGCCTTGGTCATTTAGGGAGTGGGAGTCCTAACGGTGTTAGGAGTCTTGTGGAGTCAAATATAAGTATTACAAGTCGTTATGATGTAATGAGATTTTTTATACTGAATAAAAAATTTGGAATCCATGATTTTGGAGGGGTACTCCTCCATCTTCTAATCCATTCTCTTTTCTCTCCCCCATGATTTCTTCTTCATTTCATTCTTTCTCTTTCTTTATTTATTTCTTGATTTTGTTTTTTGATTACTGCTCTTGCTTGCTAATTTCTTGATTTAAATTTATTAAAATTTATTCTCAAATTAAAGAATTGCCAAGAAATATCAAGAACATCAAGAATCTCTTTCAAGATCCATTCTTGGTTTGAATCATTTGATTCTTGGAACCAAATCTGTAAATCAGACCTTAACTTTACCTTTTCTTCACTTTCTTTATCAAGATATCCCTTTCCTCTTTGATTTCAGTCCAAGAACCCATCCCAATTGAATCCTATAACCTGCGGTCATAACCCCATACTTTCCTTTCCCCTTGCTATTTTCTTTTCAAGAAAGCTTCAAGAACACCTTTGATAGCCTGCGGCCAACTGGTACCCACTCCCCTTTGATATTAGACCTGATTTCATGATTCCCAACTAATTCTACACCTTGTGGCAGCCCCTACATACCCAGTACCCAATCGGAAATCACCCCTATAACCCCAACTGTTATACCCTAAAACCAGTCCTTATAACACCCCCCATGACTTGGCTTATTTAGACCTTAATTTAGCCTAGCCGATAGCCTTCCCTTCTATAACCAAGAACTCTAAACTTCAGTCCTATAAATCTCTTTCCTTTATCTTTGATTAGTTCTTGTAGGATTCCCTCTTTGTCAGCTTTACAACAATTTGGGTAACCCTGCAACACTTTACAGGTCATCACATGAACAAACGAACCCACATAAGAGCAACCACTTAGAAATAGCACCAATCGCCACAGCCAACACTTCAAAACAACACCAATCACCATATGCAAGTCATATACACTGAAATATTCCTTTTATGTCATATAAACTTGACATAGCTACTATTGAGAGGCTACCATTAGAGGGAATATACACTGCAGTCACATCAGTCCCAAAAAATACACGAAATTGAGGTAAAACATACACCCAGAGCACAACAATTCTTCACAATCACAAGAGTGCTTCGAAAATCAGAGAAGAAACATAGAGTAACAAAACCAAGAGCACAGGAGACATCATGAATCAAATCCAAGCATTTTCGAACCAAAGAAGCCTTTGCATGGTACCTGGCGGTAACCAAACCTGAGAAAATTGGACATAACTCTCTCAAATCTTCACCAATTGAGTGAGGTTTGTTTTGGATGAATCATATGAGAAAAACGATCGATTCATTTGTGATATTCGAACAAATAAAAGAAAAAAAAAAGGGTTGGATCAAAGAGATTGTATAGATTTAGGCGGAATACGAAAAATACCTTGAAAAATACAAAACTCCTTCGAAACAACACCAAATAAGGTGAGAGTTTTCACCATCATTCTCTAAAAATCAAAACGATCTAGAGGAAGGAGTTTCACATCCTCCAACCACTTCTTGATGTCAATTGTACGGAAATTGACATCATCAAACCCTGTGGAGGTTGAAGACCTTTGCGACAATGAGATAACTTGGTTGATACCAAGTGGATTTCTGCTGTGTGGATGCTAGGGTTTGTAGAGGAAGAAGAGAATAAGGATTGGGGGAAAAATATGTAGCTGTCAATGAGCACAGTTAGCTCGGCTTGCCTCGTCGTGAGCCTTGATTTAAGCTCGTTTTCTAAGTGAGCCTGAGCTGAGCTTCACGAAGCTCAGCTTATTAAAAGCTGGGTTAGGTTAAGAATTTTATAATAATAAATAAATAATATATTTATAATGATTTTATTATGTTATATATTATTACAATTAATGTTCAAACGAAACAAATTGGGCTAATGGGCCATAAGGCTATTGGGCCTTTCTTATCAAAATAATATGAGCCTGAGCCGAGCCTGAGCTTGGCACCTCAGGTTAGTCATAAGCTTGAGCTTTGCTTTCATGTGATGAGCCCGAGCTTAGCTGGGCAAAGCTCAGCTCAGCTTGGCTTGACCCTGATATTGTACAAAGCCATATGTACCCTTACAGGTATAATCCTATATAACCATACACTACAACAAGATTTACTGTTGAGGTACATGTATTGTACCCCCTATCCTATGGTATATATAGTATAGTTTCAACACAATTCATCGATGTCAGTGGAATCTTTGGCTTTGGTGTGTTGTGGGTGATTTGCATCTCTCCATTATTGATGGAGATAATGAGGAACCATGAAAGTTACCTTCTAGACTCGGTATGAACTTTTAACAGGCACCATTGGTCCATCACTCTCATCTAGTGACCAGCCTTTTAGTGGTCACAAATTTTTTTCTCTTGCTTGTTCACTGGCTGAATGTTAACATTATTCATGGAGGAACTACCACCTTCACTTGGTGAATCTCTCCCAATCAATTCCTGCTTTTGGAAGTAGCTGGAATTTTTATTTTTATTTTTTTTGGAAAATATCACCTTTACTTGATGATTCTAACCCAGACTACTCACTTTTGCAAAAGTAAGCAACTCTTAGTAAATCGGTTGTCACTTTCAGTTAGAGAGTATGTCCTTACAGTGTAAGGACATTGAATAAGGAATCAACCCCTGCACCTGGCGACAGCTCCTTGATGACTGGAAGCAACTAGCAACTCTAGATGATTTAACACCACATGGAAGGGTCCAATGGATTTTGCAAGCAGAAATTAGCAAGTGGTTATTACTTATTAGAAATGATTCATATGAATGAGATCATTCATTCAGCAACATTACAGAAACATACATGTTATAGGTATGGTTGGCTGCGAGGCCACACTAGGACAGAATCCCCTAAAAACTGTTGCAAATTGCTAGCTGCTTGAAATAACCAAATTTTGGTTTCTCATAAAAATGTGGCAGATTGCAACTTGCAAGCTATGTAGTGAAATGAACCGCTAACCAGGTGAGTAGGTAGCAAACTCCTGCATGCATGATGTTTGTTTAGTGATGTCTAGAATTTCAATGGTTTAGGTAATAGATATACTTTCTTAAAGGTAAATTATCCTTGTCTGGCTTGTGTTTGTAAGTCACTTGGCTGGAAAAATCAAAATAAAATAAAAATCCATGTGATTTTGAAGAGATTTTTGTACATGTGACAGTTATTTTTTTGTTCCGATCAGTATTTCTCTTTTAGTCGTGTTTTAAATAGGATTGGATAGTCTTCCTGGCCCCAGCTGGTACTGTTTTGCTACACATGTAATTGATATATTCTGATCCTTGTCAGGTTTCTCAAATTCGGACAAAGAAGGGGATGACAAAAGTGTTTTATGGTGTTGACTCATAACTGTCACGATTGGTAGGTTTCTTTAATCGGTAATAGGTAAGGTAATCTGGGGACTAGAACCTAAAGGCTAAAGCCAATCTGTTGAGGCCTGAGATGAATTCCCTCCCTTTAGCCTCGGTGCTTGGTCCTGCAATTATACTAGTTAAAGGTCTGCTGATGTTGGTAAAGTAATTACTCTTTATTGAAGTCTCTTGGCAATGCATAAATCTTATGGCTACATTGGGTAATTAGCCGCACGATTGAAAGTAAGATTTATAGAGCTATCTTCATATTGTTGGTTTAGTGGGGATTATAGGGAATGGAAAATGAGCAAGTACTGTAACAGAGACCGAGTAAACATCTGTGCTAATATATTGTTTGTTGTCTTTGTAACCACTTATATTAATGATTATCAAGTATTGTCCTGTTGATGTTTTCCCCTTTCCCCCCTTTCGTCTTTCAGGTCCATAATACCTACATAATATGGACCATGGCCATCAATAGCCTTCCTTGCCGACACGGCGAATGCTACTGGCAGCCACAGACCGGAAAGGCAATGCTCACCCATTTTAAAATGACAAAATAAGTGCCTCGTTTGAAATATGTGCTGCACCCACCCGATGTCACAAAGTTTTTAATTAACTTGTAGCTGCTTTAGGTCCTTATATATTGAGGTGTTCCTTGATCTTTTGGCTACAAAAACAATGAAACCAGCAGGTGCAAGTCGTTTACTCACGTTTATACAGCAGGGTGCACACACCTTTACTACAAGACAGCTAGAGATGATTTTTTACAAGAACATTGAGTTGTATCTGATTTTGAATCATCTCCAGTCTGAATGGACAGATACCACTCCATTATCAATCAGTGCTTGACATGTGGCCTGACAAAGGGTGTTTGAGTCAATACATGTGGTTAAAGGAGGGCATTATGGTAAATGCACAATGGATAAGTACCTGGGTATTTATTATTGCACCCTTTGTCAGACATTGTGTCACATCCCGAGTATAGACTGGAGTGGTACCTGTCCATTCAGACTGGGGATGATGTGAACTTGTCGTATCCCAACTACTTGGAGCTGGGTACACAAATCCTGTTCCGGCATTCCACTCTATCAATGGTCGTATCTGTCATTAAATCACAAACTGTTATGTCTTTATGTCTCTCCTCACTACTTCAACTCAAGTCAACTTTGGCCTTCCTCTCATGCAGGAGTGATTTTTCCAATAAAGGAAAAAGAAATAAAAGAAAAGAGAAGAAATAAAAGAAAAGAGACACCACTGTATTTTCTCTTGCCAACATAAATTATGATAAATAAGGTAAAAGGCTAACAAGAAAATAAACAATCAACTCAGTGGCTTAAAATGTTTAATAGCAATTTCGCAGGAACTGAATTAAGATAATTTGCCACAATTGAGATTTACATGGAAGTAAGGCTTGTAAGAATAAGATGACATGTGCATGGGTGCATGCAAGTTCGCTATAAGGGGTTTGGTATGGTCGATTTGGAGGTTAACTCTAATGCCGACTAGCATGTACATTACTTGAGGAAGGTGCACATCCTGGTTGGGAAAGATCAACATGAGGATTGGAACCTGATATAAGCCATTCTTGATATATGTTAACATGTAACAGGATTTAAGTCTTTCCTTTGTTGCCTGCAGACGGCTGCACTAATGGCGGGAGAGGCAGCTAACATAGGAAGCTGCAGAATGCTGGCGGGATCCCCCAACCTTTCAGGGGAGAGGTCATGCCGTAGCCACCCATGCCAGGGGGCATTGGCATGCAACAGGATTAAGCCTAGGTAGAGGGTTTGTGTTCTTGCATCTTCTACTCTCCAATTTGGAACATGATTAGATGTAGTATCCATCGTATATTAACGTAACAGTGAGTTAAAAGCTTCTCTCCCACCAGACAAGTATATCTCCCAAGTCTCAACCTTACCAAATCATAAAATTACAAAATTAATACAGTGGAAGAATGGGAAATCAGGACCCAACGTATTAAAAAAAAAAAAAAAAATCAGCTTGACCAAAAGTGATCTCTCTCTCTCTCTCTCTCTCTCTCTCTCTCTCTCTCTCTCTCGTATATGTAAACCAAAGAGGATTGGATACACTCCCTTTAACTAATGCTAACGCTGAAAAGTGATATGCCCCCACCCCATCACTTTTCGGTGCTAATGTGTCTGCCCCTGTCAGGGGGCAGAGGTTAGTGGTTTTTAACGCAGCATTCACAAACCTACCTCGTGTCAAACTGTCAATCAAGGCACCCTTACAGAGGTCTGTGTAAACACAGACAACCGTTCTCCTTAAACAATAGTGAGAATTCAATCCCACTGGAGTTTATCATATCCCAAGAGCTCTATGGAGTGGCCAGGTTCATACTGCAAGCAATCCAGTGCTGGGTGCTGCTTCCCAAAGACTAGTGAACCCCAACTAGATTTCTTTGTGAAAGGCCTCTTGCCATACTCTAATGATGGAATGGCTCTCACACAGTGCAAGATGAGCTCATTCTATCTGGAAGAGGTCCTTTTTCACATCTCATCCTGTAAAATTATGCCTTTTTATGTGAAACACTGAACATTTTTTGGGTAAATTTTTTCGCAAGTGTGCAACTCAGCTCATATTTTTGCAACAAATCAAATGCAGCTTTTCAGACTTAAAGGACAACCTGTACAGCTACTGGCCTAGCATCAGTTGCCCGAGCAGTGCGAATCGATACTTTTGGAAAATTACTTGGAAAGCATATGGTGTATGCTCTGGCCTTGATGAACAAGACTACTTTAAGAAGTCATTGAATCTGCGAGAAAAGATCGATTTGTTCTCCATCTTTAAAGGGAAACGGTAAGCTATTGTTCTAAGATGATTACCAATTTGCTGCTGCTAGAACACTCAGGTACCTTACATGTTGCTAAACCATCTTTACAATATTCAACATGGGTATGTATGTGCAAGTATTATATCCACAGACCATGCAGACTACAATTTGAGAAAAATCAATGAAGTGTTCAAGAAAGAATTTGGAGCAACTGCTGCTATCTGTTGTAGTAAGAACTAATAAAATTTAAGAGGAGATGACTCTTAATGATTCATTCAACCGTGATTACAATACCTCTACCAAAAGGTTTAAATAGATTGACACAAGATAAAGATGAAAACCAATAGAAGCCAAATCACATCAATTCTGACCTAATCTAATCATAATCAAATCATTATTACTTAAATTAAATCCTAATAATGCTAATTATAACATTATTTTCACAATATTTTTATTTTTCTAATACTTATTTTCATAATATCCTTATTTTCCTAATACTTATTTTTATAGTATCTTATTTTCTTGATACTCCCTCTCAAACACTTGGTGATTTGGACAAATCTTTATGTGTATGAAGTACTAAAGACCATTGATGCCTGAAGCTTGATGATGTCTGCAAATGTCTAAATCTTGATAATGTTGAACTACAAAGAGATAATGCTTGATGGTGTTGAATCTTTTGAAAATGACCTATTGATCGAAAAGTGGTTATGTGGATTGAAGAAATCAGATTTTTTAAGGCTTCTATAGGCCAATAAAACATTAACATGATGTGTCTGAATTTCCTCATGCAACGCATGAGAATTGGCCACAATAGGCTGTATAGAAATAACCACATTGTGTTTTTTTTTTTTTTTGTTTGTACTTCCTTATACATAGCATGAGAATGAACTCGATTTCCTCATGCATCGCAAGGGAGTTGGTCATAATGGACTGTTGTATTTTTTTTTTTTTCATGCATATATATTTTTTCCTTCTTTCACAATCAGATTTTCTCCCACTATTTTCTGATCATTCATATCACCAGCCACAATCTTTCCACCTCAACAATATCATTATCAGCAATCTTTACACCTCAGCAATATGTAGGGACCAATGACATGAAAAAGAAAAAGAAAATAAAAGAAACAACACGCTAAGAACATAAAAAGTTAGGTTAGGCAAGCGGCATATGATCAAGGCTTATTGTCCTGTTCTGATATCATGATAAAATTCAAGAAAAGATAACTCTTATTGATTCATTCAACTGAGATTACAATACCTCTAATAAGATATTTAAATAGATTGATACAAGATAAAGATGGAAACCAATAACAGCCATATCAAATCAATTCTTACCTAATCTAATCATTCTTAAACTAATCCTAATCAAATCAAATCCTAATAATGCTAATTATGACGTTATTTTCATAATATATATTTATTTCTCTAATACTTATTTTCAAAATGTCTTTATTTCCTTAAAATTTATTTTCATACTATCTTATTTCCCTAATAAGAACATGTGGGATGAAACTCAGCTTTCTGAGATCTATAAGTGTGTAGATAAGGATGCAAGAAGGATCATCCCTTGCCCAATTTTGCCAACAATCACTTGTGCTCCTCGGGTTGTCTTCGGTTCCTTCACCTACGACATGCTCAAGAATGTAACTTCTCTTTCTGCCAACCCCATTAGAATGTGGATTATTAACAATAAGGATCATTACTAAGCTTTCTTGGTGTCTTCAAGTAATGTATCAGTGTGCTTAAAGTTGCCGGCAGGCAGCGACTGGATTGAGGTTTGTAGGCTTGCTATCTTTGTGATACCAGAAATAAAGAGTGATACTTTTGTATATGTGATAGAAGGATTTTCTATAAAGAGCCTTCTTTAAGGTAGAGATAATAAAGCATTGATGATTCTTGGCTATTAAATTAGAGGCTCTGTGCTAGTGTAGAACATCCACAACTATTTTGGAAATATAAAAGCAGAATAACTCCTACCAATCTACCAACACAGTGACCCTTCAAGAATAACTTGAGTGCCTTAATCTTTAAACCATTTCCATTTCTATAAACGCCACTCATACGTATTGTGAACAAGAATTCATGCTTTCTATCCATTAGGCATAGAAGGTTAAGAATCAAAATGATCAGATGCCTGGAACTATTCCAAGGTGGGTCACACCCTCTACATATATGTGAAGAACACTGCCCGTATACTTGACCTTAATTATTGTTACTAAGACAAAGTCAATCCATTCTTCTATGACAGTGTATATCAAACGTGGTTGTGGGGGGGGGGGGGGGGGGGGGGGGGGGGGGGGGGGGGGGGGGGGGGGGGGG
>JAOXJP010273199.1:0-20020 GCA_025762735.1 Platanus orientalis
TTTTTTGTAATTTATATTATTTATATCTATAATAAATAACACACACACACACACCACACACACACACACACACACACACACACACTCACATATATATATATATATATATATATATATATATATATATATATAAAAGTATAAGTTTGGGTTTCGGGCCGGGCCTTGGGTCGGGCTGAGGTAAGCCCAAACCCGGCCCTAATAAAGGTTTGGGCCTTCAACTAGGGCCTGAACCCTTATCGGGCCTATGTTGGATTGGGCGTTTGGACCAAATTTTGGGCTGGACTGGACCAGCCCAAGCCCATGCTCAGCCTAGTGTCAATCAATGGAATGCCTTTAGAGGTTTATGTCAACACAGACATTCATTATCCTTAAGAAATGGCATGGTACGGCATCTCCAAGGTAGAAGGGAGCTCGAGGTTTCAAATCCTATGGATGGTAATTCTGCACTGTATTGCATTGACGGCTCGAGGTTTCAAATGCTATGGACAGTAATTCTGCAATGTATTGCATTCACGTCTGCCTTTGCCACCCATCAATGAGTGTGAGGTCCCCGATGCAGCAGCAGCTCGAGTGGCTCTACGTACCAATAAGAAATCTAACAAATGTTATGAAAATGCCTCTGTAGTGTTTATGGTGAATTATAAATTGACACGTGTTTTGAGATAAAAACATCCAAAAATAGTTTTCATTGAAAAATTAGGTAGTGCAAAAAACGTATCAAATTCAAAAATACATTATGTGTCAATCAATGATACATCTTTAGAGGTTAGTGTCAACACAGACGAGCATTTTTCAGAAGAAAACTCGTCATTCTACAATCATTGATTGTCATAGGATACTGTGAACCAGGTTCAACCAATCGTCATACTTCAACCATTAATATCCCATAAAAAAGTGGCTATGGACCAGCTTAAAAGTTGTATTTCAAGGTCTACATTGTACAATCAGTAGTTCAGCTACAAACCTTTAAGCATTTACCAAAAAAAAAAGAAAAAACTTAAAGCCACACAGATCTCAAAATTTAGAAGAGGATTGGGAATATTCCCCTTAACTAAAACTAGCCACTGCCCCTGTCAGGGGCAGGCACATCTACGGTGATTAGTAGGGATGCAAGTATCCAAATATTATCCGAGTCTAGTTCATTTTCCTATTCGTTTAAAGCAAATATGGATATACATCTATTCGTTTCGATTAATTATCCATTCGTTTAATAAATATCCGATTATAAATGAACCAAATACGGATATATATAAATATCCATATTCGTTTATATATATATACCTAATGACTCAGTTAAATTAATTGTCATATTATATAATATTGTAAGTTATTTTATTTTTTAAACACTATTGTAGGTTATGTTGCATCACTTTTAACATTAATCATAACCTAACATATACAAATATGTTAACCTAACTTAATAAATTTGTTTAATTGGATATATCCGTATTCGTATCCGATATTTGACTAACTTAACGGATACGAATATGAATAGATACACATCCGGCTCAATTAAATATCCGTTTGTTTAAAAAATATCTGATTATAAATGAACCAAATTAGGATATACTAATATCCGCATTGAATTCGGCTCATTTGCATCTCTAGTGACAAGTGATACCCCCTCCCCCAAAAAGAAAGTGTATCAGTACCCGCCCCGGATAGGGGCAGTGGTTAGCGTTAGTTAAGGGAAGCATTCTCAATCCTCTTTGAAACTTTGAGATCTGTGTGGCTTTAAATTTTGTAACTTTTTTCTTGTTTTTTGGATAAATGCTTAAAGGTTTGTAGCTGAATTACTGATTGTACAATGTAGACCGGTGGGTGACCTAAGTAATATAGAAAATCTAACTGCTGCAATTATTATGGCTGGGTCCTCCCAAGAACATTATTTTTTTTTCTGGTAGAGAAAGCCAATGAGGAAAACACAGAACAACAACACCCTTTGCAAATCATTTGAAGGGACCAAATTATTTAGGTGGCTCATACCCTTTTTTGTTAACAAATTTTAAATAAGCTTGACCACAACTAAGAGGCTTAGTATTGATCCAGTGCTCGATTTGAGGAGGATTGATGTCGTATACTCTAAGTATGCTGTGTAGACCAATTTCCATATCTAGCACAAATCTGAATGAGATCAGAATCCAACGGCTGAACTTGGCCCAACAGACCCTGAGGCTCGGTATAACCACATCTTCTTTTTTTGGTAATAAGTATAACCACATTAGGGGGCCTAAGTCCTAGTTCTCTCCATGAATTTCATATTATAAGCAATATCAGTTGGTGGGCTAAGCTCTAAAGGAAGAATCCATGAATGTGTCATTGTTTGGGAAGTCAAATCAAAATCCTGAATTCAAGGGTTCCATGTTTCCTTGAGTTGAGTAGTCTTTTCATTTGAAAAAAAGCCATTGACAAAGAAGAACCCACTTTGTAATAATTATGCCTTGCCTGCCTCATCATCCATATATCCATTGAACCTTTAATGGCTGGTCCACTTCTACTGGGTGAGCCATTGATGTCAAATGAATGGAACAATGGAGCAGGGTAGCTTTCATAAGGTTTCTTTATATCAAAATCTTCAGCAACCAGCACTTGCATTGTATGGTCTTTATGAGAGCCCGTGGAGAATCTCTGTGAATTTGTAATCTCTCATAATTCTGTCTAAAGTCTGATCATGAGTTTTTTCTTGATGGGATTGTGGAATAGCGACCCCTTACCCTCCTTAGTATATGATGAATGGTAGGTACGGAATATAGTAACCAGCAATTTCCCTTTATGATAATAAGCTTATGATATTCCATCCAATATCTAATCCATGAATGACATCATCTCATCAATCTAGCTGGAATGGTGAATAGATAAAAAATGCTCACCTTAACGAATGCTAACCACTGCTTCTTGTCAGGCGGCGAGCACATTAGCACCGAAAAGTGAATATGCGCTCCAAAAAAAGTGAAAATCACTTTTCAATGCTGATGCATCCACCCCTGACAAGAAGCAGTGATGAGCGTTTGTTAAGGGAAGCGTTCATAAACCGATCCCACTTGAATGGCACTCATTTTGCTTTACTCGTTATCCAATTGGTATTGAGTAACGTAAATAGCAACAGTACAATGGTGCCCGGGCCAGGTCAGCTTTGGGCTGAAAACTACTATCCTAGTCTAGCACGACCCTAAATATTTATTGAACATTAAGGAACAAAAAAAATGTTTACTATATCATATAAAATCAGGTGAAACTGTGGTGAAGATATTTGTGGCAAAGCGGCTCAAAGAGCCATGAATGTTCAGTGCTTTATATTTGAACTCTTGGCATTTAAAACAAAGAACTGATTTAATAACTATCTAACATCCCAATGTCAAGTCTCTAATGTATAACTCTTGTGGAAGGGCCCTGATATAAATGATTTTTAGTAGATTTGGTTGATAGAGAGTAGAGCTTAATGGATGGGGTTTTTGTGCATAAGGTTCTTAGCCTGTGTTTAGGATTTATATGAGATGAAAAAAGGTGGAGTAGCCAAATATTGGTAAAAGCCTAAGTAAAAAAGTTGTTGATGGTATAACTGTATTTTATAGGAGAGAAACAGTTTGAACAAGGAACCAAAAAACCCCACACTAGAGACTATATAAGAAAGAGAGGATGCTACATTGCCACCTACAAAGGTTAGAGAAAAAGTTTGAATTCCCTCCATTGGCCCTCTTGAGGTTATTGTCTATATTCGGTGCTTATGTGGCGAATGGGCATACTCTATTAATTAGTTTAGTGAGTGTCAAGTATTAGTCCACTTATTTTAGGGATTGAAAATAGAATTCTTAAATTAAGCAAAGAAATTTAGAAATCAAATTAATCTTTAGTTCTTGTTTTCTCTGTCAAATAAATCTCAATTTCTCTTGGCACTCTATTTTTTCTTCAAAATTTTGTACTTTCATATGTTATTGAAATATGAAATGGGAAATGGAGAGTATTTATATACAGCTGTAAACCCAATGACATAATATCAAAAGAGTATTTGAAAGCTTGTGCCTCCCATAACCACTGTGTCGCACCTAATGAGTCTCAATTAGGGGGATTTGCGATCATAGGGGCCTAGTAATGAGGCGGACTAACAAAGAAAATTGTGTTATCCCAGTACTCATAGGCATGTACTACATAAGTGTGGGCACTTAGCTCATATGTATAACTTGTCCAAAAAGATCAACCATCATGTCACCATACCTACATCCTTACGGTGTGGAAAATAATGGGGTTGTAACAAATTTTTTTATCCTGATTTTATTTGCAATCATGGTAGTTCCCCCTCTCTCAAATCAAAGTGAGTTCCCTTTATTGATGATTGAACAGTAAACAAATTTCGTATGAGTTTAGATTCAACGACTTGTAAAATCGTTCTTCCCTCTTTGATTCATTTGAATTCTATTAAACCATTTTTCTCCGCTCAATACTACTCAAGTTTTGTAATATTAATGCCTTGGTGCCTCCCGGCCTGACCAAAGGCTGCTCTACCTCCTGGGAAGGCCATATATGTCAGATGAACGGAAAAACAGACTAGGGTTTCATTTATTTTGAAAATCACCAGCAACAAGCACATGGGTTATGTGGTCTATAAGGGCAGAGCCCATGAAGACCTTCTCTAGACTTTTAATCTCTCACTAGTTTGGATTCTAAAGTCTAACTGTGAGTCTTCCTGGAGCCTTACGGAATAACGACCTCTTAAGTCAACCTCTTTTTATACATGATAGGAATGCTTGGTAGGTAGGGAATATATTGATCAGTAGTTTGTTTATGATATTCAAACCAATTTGTTGTTTATGAATAGCATCATCTCATCAATCTAGTGGGTCCATGCATGGACCTCATCTTGGATTACTCATAATCCAATTGCAATGATCAGAGAAGTGTTGGGCGTCCCTCTAATGGGAGGTGGGACCCATAACAATTGGCAGAAGTGGCTTTTTGACACATCTAAACCAAAAAGAAAAAGGAAAAAAAAGGAAGAGGTAGAGCCATGAGTTTGCAAACCGTGAAAGAGAGGAGAGAGAAGAGAGAAAAACAAGGGTTTGTCTTTAGAGCAAGGAAGAAGAAAAAAAAGGGTTTTTGTAGATCTCTTTAGGTTTGGTATTCTTCGTTTATGATTTTGGTTGATTGAAGGTGTCAAAACAAGGTTCATCTCTTTGTTTGGGTGATTGGAGGTTGGAGATTTCTTCTTGAGAAGAATAAAAGAAGATTGAAGAATAATGTGTGAAGATAGGTGTTTTTTCAAGGAATTGTGAGCTATACAAATCTGAACATTCTCTTCAAGGTTTCTTGGTATACTCTCTTGTATTGATGAGATCCAACTTTATACCCATTTCATATTTCATATTTCTTGATTAGAAAGCTAGTGAATTTAAAGTTCAAAGAAGGAGGTCTATTGCAGAGCAGTTGAATGAAATGCAAAACATTGTGAACCAATTCATATTTCATATTTCTTGATTAGAAAGCTAGTGAATTTAAAGTTCAAAGAAGGGGGTTCTATTGCAGAGCAGTTGAATGAAATGCAAAACATTGTGAACCAATTGACATCCATGGAGATGGTATTAGATAATGAACTTCAAACTTTGTTATTGCTTAGCTCAATGCCTGATAATTGTGAAAGTCTATTAGTATCTCTTAGCAACTGTGTTCTAGATAGAGTTGTGACTATGATTCAAGTTACTAGCAACTTGTTGAATGAATAAACAAGAAGAAAATCTATGGGTTCCTCACATTTTAAGCTCTTGTTATAGAAAGACAGAGGAGAAGCAAAAGTAAAAAACCAGAATACCATGATAAATCAAATGGAAGGTCTAAGTCAAGAAAGAGAATTATTTGTCATCATTGTCGCATGTTGGGGCACATTAAAAAGAGTTGCTGAAACCTTAAGAGAGAAAAGAAAGAGAATGATGAAGAGAAAGAAAACAAGGAAACCACTACAGTTACTTCTAGTGGTGATGTCATTATTCTTTCAGCTTGTGAAGGGACAAGTCTTGGTCTCACAAGTAATATAGATTGGGTGATTGACATCAGTGTTTCATTTCATTCTACTCTATAAATGGATATCTTTATTTCATATCAGTCAAGTGACTTTGATGTTATGAAGATGAAAAATAGTGGTATCTCAAAAATTGTAGAAAAAATGATGTGTATATTGAGACCGATGCCGATTGCAAGTTGGTGTTCAAGGATGTGAGATATGTACCCAATCTTTGGTTTAATCTAATTTTTGTGGGAAAGTTAGATGAAAAGTGTTACAGTAACAACTTTGGTGGTGAAAAATGAAAACTTACCAAATTAAGGATCTCATGTGGTGGCAAGAGGACAAAAATATTGCTCATTATACAAAACTCAAGTACACATGTGCAAAGATGAGTTAAACACAGTAGAGAAAAAATCTACATATTTATGGTACAGGAGGTTAGGTCATATGAGTGAGAAGGGGCTACAAATTCTTGCAAAGAAAGATCTCATTCCTGATATTAAAGGTACTCATTTAAATAATTGTGTTGATTGTTTGGTTGGTAAGCAACATAGAATATCTTTTAATAAAAATTTACCACATAAAAAATCAAATGTTTTGGAATTAGTGCATTCTGATGTTTGTTGTCCTATGACAGTCAATACTCTTGGTGGTGCATCTAACTTTGTCACTTTCATATATGATGCTAGTAAGAAAGTATGGGTATATGCATTGAAGACCAAAAATCAAGTTTTGAAAGCTTTCAAGCAGTTTCATGCTCAGGTTGAAAGGGAAAAAGGAAAATTTTTTAATAGCGCATAGATAATGGTGGTCAGTATAGAGGTCCATTTGAAGAATACTACAAAAAAACATAGCATCTTTCATGAGAAGATTGTTCCCAAGACTTTACAGCATAACGCTATGGCAAAAAGAATGAACCGCACCATTATAGAAAAAGTCCAATGTATGTTGTCACATGCCAAGTTGTTAAAACCTTTTTGAGATGAGGCAATGAACAGTGCAATCCATTTGATTAATTTATCTCCATTAGGTCCCTTAAATGGAGATATTGTAGAGAGAATATGGAGGAAGAAAGATAATTCTTATGGATGCTTGAAGGTGTTCAATTGTAAGGCGTTTGTGCATGTACCCAAAGATGAGCAAACCAAGCTTGATGATAAATCAAAGCATTGCATATTCTTAGGTTATGTAAATAAAGAATTTGGGTACATATTATGGGATCCAGTTGAGAAAAAAAAAAAAAAAAGCTAATTAGAAGTCAAGATGTGGTATTTCTTGAAGACCAAAATATTGAAGATTGTGAGAAGGTTGAGAAACCACAACGTGTTGTTGATGACTTCGTTGATACGAATTCAACCCTTCCTCCAGTAACACATGATGATGAAGGGCAGTTCAAGATGAGTATGATAATGTTGTTCATGAAGACAATGTTCCTATAGGTGATGTAAAGTAAGGGGAGTAGCCCCCTCAGGAGCCACCAGTTGAACATTATATGAGAAAGTCTGGTAGAGATCACCAACCTTCAAACAAATATTCACCTCATAAGTATATTTTGCTTACAGATGGGGGGAGCCATAATGTTATAATGAAGCTTCAATAAATGAATGCAAGGAAGAGTGGTTAAAAGCAATGTAAGAGGATATAGATTCTCTACATAAGAACTGCACATATGATTTGGTGAAACCACGAAAAAGAAAAAAGGCACTCAAGAACAAATGAGTCTTTAGGTTAAAGATTAGAAAGCATAGCTCACAGTCAAGGTACAAAGCAACATTGGTTATGAAGGGATTTGAACAAAAAAAGAGCATTGATTTTGATGAGATAATTTTTCCTATTATGAAAATGTCATTTATACGTATATTTGGCTTGGTTGCAAGTATAGACCTTGAGATTGAGAAACTCGATGTCAAGACCGCTTTTCTCTATGGTGATTTAGGAAAAGAGATCTATATGTAGCAGCCAAAAGGATTTGAAGTCAAAAGAAATGAGCACTTGGTTTGCAAGTTGAATAAAATCTTATATGACTTGAAGCAAGCCCCAAGGCTATGGTACAAGAAATTTGATTCATTTATGATGGATCATGAGTACAAGAGAACAGTTTTAGACCATTGTGTGTTTACTTAATATTTTCCTGATAGTGACTTTATTGGTTTATTGTTTTATGTTGATGACATGTTGATTGTTGGATAAGACACTAACAAGATTGACAAGTTAAAGAAGGAACTGAACAACTCTTTTACAATGAAAGAATTAGGTCCAACAAAAAAGATTTTGGGCATGAAGATTTTTCATGATAGGAAAGCAAGGAAACTATGTCTATCATAAGAAAAGTACATTGAAAATGTGTCTCAAAGATTCAACATGGATAATGCAAAGTCAATCAGCTCTCCACTTGGCGCTCACTTCAAGCTATGTTCCAAGCAAAGTTCTTCAAGTAAAAAAAAGAAACAAAAAATGAAAAAAGTGTCTTATGCATTAGTTGTGGGAAGTTTAATGTATGTTATGCTTTGTATGAGGCCAGACTTAACACATGCAGTTGGAATAGTGAGCATATGTCTTGCCAACCCAGGCAAAGAGCATTAGGAAAAAGTTAAGTGGATTTTTAAGTACCTCAAGGGATCATCAGAGTTATGTTTGTGCTTTGGTAATGGTAAACATGTTTTAGAAGGTTATACAGATGCAGATATAGATGGAGACATTGACTCTAAGAAGTCTATATCGGGGTATCTATTTACTTATGTAGGGGGATCAATGTCATGGCAGTTTAAGCTATAGAAATGTGTGGCCTTGTCCACTGCAAAAGCCAAATACATTGCCGTTACAGAGCCCTGCAAGAAGATGTTGTAGATGAAGATGTTCTTTCAAGAACTAGGTTTAAAGCAGAGTAAGCATATTATTCACTGTGACAGTCAAAGTGTCATCCACCTTAGTAATTAAGAACCCAAGCTTTCATTCCAAGTCCAAACACATAGATGTTAGGTACCACTGGATATGAGATGTTTTGAAAAATAAGTTGTTATTGTTGGAGAAGATTCACACAAACAAAAATGGCTCCGATATGATGACCAAGGCCTTACCCAAGGTGAAGCTTAATGTGTGTTGTAGCATTGCAGGCATGGGTAGGTTGAAGCCATCCTCATGAGTCGGGAGGGGGAGATTGTTGGGCGTCCCTCTTCATGGGAGGTGTGACCTATAATGATGAGTAGAAGTGTCATTTTGACACATTTAAAAAAAAAAGAGCTAGAGCCGTGAGTTTGCAAACTATGAAAGAGAGGAGAGAGAAGAGAGAGAAAACAAGTGTTTGTCTTTGCAGCAAAAAGAAGAAGAAGAAAAGGTTTTTATGGATCTCTTTGGGTTTGGTCTTCTTCCTCTATGGTTTTGGTTGATTGAAGGTGCCAAAGCAAGGTTTCTCTCTCTGTTTGGGTGATTGGAGTTTGGTGAATATTTTTTCTTGAGAAGAATAGAAGAAAATTGAAGAAGGAGTGAAGCTAGGTGTTTCTTCAAGGGACTGTGAGCTACACAAATCTGGCCATTCTCTTAAGGCTTTTTGGTGTACTCTCTTGTATTGATGAAATCCAACCTTGTACCCATTTCATATTTCATTTAGTGGAATATTTTTCCTATATAAGTGTCCTGTGGTTTTTCCCTTCTGGGTTTTCCACGTTAAAAATCTTGGTGTATTGTGGTGTCTTTCTCTTTTTATTTGTTTTGCTATTTCTTGTAATTATATATTGCATTTTATATCTATTTTGGTTTTTGCTCCATTGATTTGCACAAGGGAATAAGGAAAGTGTGTTTTCCCAACAATAAGGACATTGAGTAGCTAATGCCCCTTGCTTGGGTGATTGATGCATCATCCTCCCAAGAGGGATGCTAGGGGTTGAATCCCTTTGGTAGCATTATGCAATGCATGTATGATATAAGTTTGCCTCTCGCGTCGCAGTATGGATCTTGCTCTATGCAACAATCAAGTAGGCTCAAGTGGCCCTACCAAAAAAAAGAACACATTGAGTAATGTACATAGTAAGAGTGCAACACTACCCAAGACAAGCTAGCTTTGAGCTGAAAAATACTAGCCTAGACTAGCCTAAACCTGCCCTAAAATATTTCTTGGAAATGAAGCAACATAAAAAAAATTGTTTATTACATAATATTCAAGAGAGGAACTTGCAGTGAGGATATATATTTATGGAAAAGTAGCTCAAAATGCCCTGAATCAAAATCCATTTGGTAGGCTTAGGGTAAACAGGTGTATATGTTAGGCACTACATGTTCTAAATTTGAATTCTTGGCATTTTAAGAGATAAAATGGTTTAAGAACTACGTAATATCCTAGGGCCAAGTCTCTAGTGTCTAATCTAACTCCTTAGAAAGGTCTTTATATAAAGTTTTTTTTTTTATAGATATGGTTAGCAATGAATAGAGGCTATTAACCAAACTGTTGGGGTTTGTCTTTATTTATAGCAGTTGTTAGATCAAGATCTGACAGTGGGGACTAGTTTGGAGTTAAAACTCCTTTTGCAAGGTGGAGTCGTGAGTGACAGCAAGAGGAGGAAATACCTAATATAAAAACCTTAACAAAATTAAAAGAAAAAAGGAGAGAGAGGATCAATCACAAAGGAGTTCTTGGGATGGGTTTTCTTCGAGGGTTTGAGAGTGTGAGAGAAAGGGAGTGTAGAAGGGGAAATGGTGTGGGTTTTTGGGTTTGAGAAAACCACTTTTTTGTATGAATTTCATATTCTCATGGTAAATAAAGATTTGATTCTCTCCCATAGACGTAGACACTTCACCAAACCATGTAAAAATCCTCATTTTGTGTGATTGTTGATTTTTTTGTTACTGCTTTATTCTTTATTGCATAAATCGTGAGTGGTTTAGATCTATATCTCATCATGTGGAATTTCAGGGTTGTTTTCACTGTGCCAACAATTGGTATCAAAGCTTCTAATTTGTGTTTGAAAGGAATAGAAAGAAGTCAATGAGTAATTTTTTTTTATTTAAAGGTTTGTTTTCTAAAATTTTGGGTTGATTCATGATGGCAATAAAGGCTTCCATCAAACAATTCTCTACAGAGAAAATAGATAAGGATTCGACACCGGTTTAATGGGAGAAGTTGGAGAAACTCTACATGGAGAAGAGTCTCACCAACAAGTTATATATGAAGCGGTAATTATACAAGCTAGAGATGGAAGAATGTGCAAATCTATTGGAATACTTAAATGTGTTCAATTAGCTCTTGGATCAACTATACAAAGTTCATATCACAGTGGGGAAGAAGACAAGGCCCTTTTGTTTCTTATCTCACTTCCTAATTCTTAGTACAACTTTGTGACAATGTTATTGTTCGAAAAAGATATAGTAAATGTAAAGGACATCATGGCATCATTCCTATTTAATGAGATTATGAGGAGATCAAATCTTAAAGGAATTCGAGATTTTGAGTTGATTGATCAAGTAGAGAATTGCAAAGGAATGCCATATGTGAGGGGATTGGGGAATAACAGGTCTAAGTCTAGAGAAAAGGACAAGGTACAGTATTTTCATTGCAAGGACTATGGTTATATTAAGAGGGTTTGTCAAGAATATGTTGATAGAAAGAAAAGTAACAATCATAATACATTGTTGGCAAAGGAACGTGAGGAATACATTGGAGATATTCTCATAGTTTCCAAAGGCATAAACATTTTTTGTTATGATGAATAGATAATAAATTCAGGTTGTCATATTCATATATGTTCTAGAAAAAAATATTTGATATGTTCCAAGAGAAAAAGACATGTGTTATTTCTTTGGTTGATGGATCTACTTATGACATCATGGGTGTTGGGATGATGAAGATCAAGGTGTTTGATGGAGTTGTTCATACTTTGTGTGATGTGGCATATTTCCCAAAGTCTTCAAAAAATCTAATATCACTAGATCAGTCAGACTCCATGGGTTATAGGTATTCAATTGCAAGTGGAGCCATAAAAATCACACGTAAATGTTTGGTCCTATGAAGGGAGAAAAGTGTGATGGTGTGTATCATCCGATGGGAAATACAATGATTAATGGTATCCTTCTAACGTCGATGGGTAGTTGGAATGGAGTGCATGGAATAACAAGCGATTGTATAAGGTATCTTTCACAGTTAGGGTAGAGATGGGTTTGTAGGTGAAAAATGATGGTGAGACAATTCCTTCGGTTAAAGAGGATAAATGGAGGTCCCTCTCTGTAGTTGACTAAGTGAGTCAACTCGGGACAACTACACATGTGCATTGGCTATGTTATGATCGAGTTAGATGGTGTCATGATTGAATTGATTCAATTTTTATGTGTTGTGTTGGTTCTTTAAAGCCAATGATTGTTTATAGTGAGAGAAAACAAGTTATGATTCAGGCTCAAGGTGGAGTGCATTCCAAGTATATATGGCGTAAAGTTCCCTAAGAAGAACAAGTGCATATTTTCTCTAAGGTGGTTTTACAATGTGGATCAAGGTGGAGTGTGATGCACATCCTAAGTTCTGTGTCTTGGCAAAGAAACAGGTTGAGCTAACTTCAACAAAAAGTCAAGGGGCTGAAAATAAGGGGTAGGTAGAGATTTGTTGTGTTCATCTTTATTTACAACTGTCGTTAAATCTTGTCAAGATCAAACAGTAGGGACTAGTTTAGAGTTAAAATTCCTTTTGCAAGGTAGAGTAGTGAGTGCTGGCAAGAGAAGGAAAAACCTAATATAAAAACCCTGATAACATTAGGGTAACAGAGGAGAGAGAGAAAGAGAGGAGCAACTGCAAGGATGTTCTTTGGGTGGTTTTTTTTTTCAAGAGATAGAGAAGGACATACAAGGAAAAATGGTGTGGGTTTTGTGTTTCAAACTGTTGCTCTATATTCTATGTATAAAAAGTGATATGCACTATTCTATAAACAACAAGTATTTATTTCATATAAATAAAATACTTAATAATAAAATGAAATGAACAACTTACTTGTCTGGATGAATTGACAAAAATCAGACTCGAGATTGATCAAGGCTAGTGTTTGACACTATGTCCTTAATATAGATTTCACCCTTCACAGTAGTGCTTAGGAACTCTTAAGACATCTACCTCCCAAGATACAATGATCTACTAAACAAAGAAGAAACACTGTAATCTGTGTATCTGGAAAATCAAACTTTTGTTGTACTCTCTCATACAACATGCTATAATGCTCTATATATGCCTAATTTCAGACACCCTCTACGATGCCTAAAATCGGACACTACTAATTTCTGGATTTCTTCTTCTTGAAATGAAGGAGGGATGACTTATTATAAATTGTTCATGTCTATTCGGAACAGCCATAGGGACACACCTTATGGTGTTTGAATAGACACGAAAGTAGAAAGCTGCATTTTTGTAGCCACATTTATGTGTGTTTCGTACAGACAAGGGATTAAAAGGTGTGATTTAATAGTCATCTCCATGTTCGTATGAAGAGACATGTGTTAAAAGGAGTGATTTAATAGCCATATTTGTAACTATTCGGTCTAAACTGTCATGAAGGGTAAAAGGGTAAATGCATAATGAATAAACGCATGCCCGCAGCTTTAACTGAATCTAAGAGAAAGAAAAAATAGAAATAAAAATTCTTATTTTATTTTTTCTTATTGACCCAACCTGGCCCGATTCAGTTCGGTGCATGTGTGTGTGTTTATATAGGCCTGGCCCATGTTGGCTAGGTCCCCCCCCATCCACAAAATAGTGGTGCTCCTCAAGACCCAAACTTATGTCCAACATAATTGTATATGAGCATACAAAATTTTATGGGTTAATCCATGTAGAACTATTCAAGTTTTACACCCTTTAACCAGTGTTCAACTAGGCACCTTTGGAGACAATTTCTCATTCACCAATTAACAATTTTGTGCAACCAACCATACGGTGTTATTAACCTCACTGAGGTGAACACAAACCCATGTGGACCCACCGCAAATGACTTATGGTCCCACTTTTATTTTGGCTCAAAGATGGCCAAACAATCAGATTTCAAAACTAGGCATAGTAAAAATCTGGGCACATCAAAACCAAAATCGTTTTCCAACAATCCCCCACATGAATGAAATTGTCTTACTATAATGCAAATAAAAATATAGATGTAGACACACAAATAGTACTTTTGGAAAGTTGTTGTATAGGGAGAGGTAGCTTGTGACTTTGAACCTTCCTTTGTGAAAGATTATCAGATTTACTAACTAACCAGTGAACATGATGTCTTGAACTATTCAACCATTTGTGTAAATCAAAATAATATAATTCACACAACTTTTTTCCGAACACAATTGATTCTCATGATTATATTCATTTTAGCCCTAAACATTGTCTGGTTTCATGAATGTTTTAGAGAATTTAGCCTTACAATTCTCATTGAAGTGGCCCCTTCACACTCACATAGGTAATTCTTATTAAAAAAATCTTGTCATACTTTACTTGGATTTCCAAGGTATAAGAATTACTAAAAGCATAGATTACCCTAATCTTTGTTGCAGGTATCACTATTTCATCATAGGAGCAGATAAGAGAAGTTTTTTTTATAGTGATCATAGTAATACTACTAAGTTCACACATAATTTGGTTGTCCATTTGAACCTAGATATTGGGATTTTCAGTTAGCTAGGTAGGGTTGTCATTATGATGACTTTTCAAATACAGGCTTTAAACTCATTCCCCTCGATGAAAAATTTACTTGATCTTTAGTCAAACCTTTAGTTTCGGATCCGCGATATCATCTCTCAACTTAATGTAATTTGAAATTGCACTAAAGTTATCCTAGAGGGGGTGAATAGGATATCTAAATTTTGGTTACCCCTTTTTGCAAATCTTGGGATTGATTTTAGTCTTTTTAATTTAGCTCAAGTGTGTGTGTGTGTGTTGCAAGGTATCTACTCAAGTATTTTATCAAACAAGTAATATGCAAGAGTAGTAATAAGCATCAAAATAAAGAGACAAGTAATCATACACTCAATCCATAACAAGAGATTTATAGTAGTTTGGTACTAAGGCCTATGTCCACTTTTCTAAAGCTCACCACTGAGTTTAGGTATATTCCATTTAGGTACTATTACAACCTAGGTCAATATACAAAACCTAACTATTTGCTTACAAGCAAGCTAAACAACAACACTCGGTGTCTCCAACGAGTGTAAACTACTTCTGGTGTTTCTAGTGGAAGCAAAGCAAGAACAATAGTAAGTATGAATGCAACTGAATGCAAGGTTAAGAAAATATTACCATAAAATGGTTGATGTTGCTAGTTGCTCGAAGTGGGGTGCTCCTTATTGAGTTAGTTTGCCTTAGCTACCCACAAACTCCAAGTTCTTGGCTTTAGTGCTCATTGAGTTCAACCAAATGTGAATTTCCTCTTGGGAAAGACCCACCACAAGTTCTCCTCAATAATATTAGAGTAATATTCAAGAGGAGAGAAAAAAAAAGTGATTCTAGAGTATGATGTTAGCTATTCAAGCTTAAAACTAGTAGAGTAATGGTGTTTCTCTCAGTAGGGGAGTGTCTTAATATAATAAACTTTGTAACCCTCTCTAGGTAGCTTAGAGTGTTGGAGTTGCTTTACTCTAATGGGAAAAGTTCCCTTTTATAGAGGTGAAGAGCACCCACAACCTTGAGATTGGAATATTTTAATACGGGCATCTCTTTAAAGTCTTAGATTTTGAAAAAAGAGGTTCAAATTTTGAAAATCTTGCATTGAAAATCATGTTTTAATTTTTTTTTCAAAAATACCCTTATAATCGATTGGAAAATTCCTAATCGATTGCGGCTTGCAATCGATTGCATATCTCACAATCAATTATGGCTCAAGATTAGGCTCACAATCGATTGTGAGATCCCTAATTGATCATGGGTCTGAAAGTCAAGGCCCAGATCTATGGGGCTTGGTTCTCAGGAGTCTCAGAGTTATTCCCAGATCTATGTTGCAATCAATTACAGCTCCCAGATTTTGAGGTCTTGGTCTTAGCACTCTAAGAGGATCTATCCTTAGGCCTTTTTCCTTTGGGTTTTGTAAGGGACCTACCACCATGTCTACATTGATTTTAAGGTCTTAAAATGATATACAATGCATACTTTATATCCTTATTGGTGGGACAAGTCCGAGGTAGTTTCTAGTCTCTTGTTCAAGTCTTTGGTCATCCTTGTCTTCATGTATTGAAATTATGAGAGCATAGGACATTTGCAATACACATTCCACTACACATTTTTCCATGTGATTGACATACATCAACATAATTAATGGAAATAATTTCAAATGAGATCAACTATCTTACAGTATTGTGTCTCCAATTAATATGTCGAGACTTACCTTATATATATGACATTGTCACACAATGTCATACAACAGTTATCACATTCATTAATTCTCAACCCATTTGACATCATTATATTATTCAATTTTTCATGTCTCATTTAGATTCTATCTTAGGCCTTTTAAGGATAAAGATCACCACCTTACTAAACACCCCCACACTTTTAAGAATTTATAGGAAGGTAATCGACATTTTCATAATTTATAAAGTGTCTTATAAATTTTCTTGTGAGGCATCTCATTGAGAATATAATTTGTGGTAAATACTTGTTTTTTCCTATAAATTTTGAGGTAAACCAGAACTAATCAACATAGCATTCATAATTTTCTTTAAGGTTGTATTTTTTTGTTCAACAACTCCATTTTACTTGTATCCCTTGTAAGGCGTTATTACTCAAGGGATCGATCAAATTATTACTTGACCATAAACCAATAATGATAACTCCTCAATTGAGCAATCTAACCACATAGTTATGTCTAAGTTCAATGTATCCGAACTTACCATTTCACATTTTATTGTAATCATGTGATAGTGTAGATTTACTATCATAATGCAAAGATATTAGTGGCATTGGTCTAGCCAACATGGAATTTCCAAATAAATTCCTTAACCACTTCATTTATTTGCCTTTAGTTACAAATTGTATAAATTTAGACTCTTCATTATAGAGTGAATTATTCAGGTCTATTTCTTAGACTTCCAAGAAATTGCAACTCTTTCAAGAGTATATATTTAACCACTCATAGGCTTCGAATCCTTATGGTTCAAAAATCCAACAAGCATCATTATATCCTTTCAAAGTAAGAGGATACCCAATAGATCAATGCATAATTTTTTTCAAGTATTCATATATTCAGTCAACAATTTTTCAATGAAAGTTACTAGGTTTATAATGAACCTATTTAAAACCTAATAAAACTATGTTTGATCTTATATAACATAACATTTATAATATAAACAGTCTAAAACAAATCATAACTGGTCATTGTGCTTTATCCAATTACCTTACTCAGTTACTACTCGATAGTAATAACCTTTATTTTTTTTCTCATGGACATATGTGTACAATGTCATGTAGATGCTTCTATAAAATGTGATTTTTTTAATACAATATTTAAGAAATAATAAATTTTCTTGATACCTAGTGATTCTTTTACAGTTTATCATCCCCACATTTTAAAATATTTAATGAAAATATTAAATCTTAAAACATATCTCATATGAAGCATAATTTCATAATTTTTTTAAAGTTGCTAAATCATTAATCATATGAAGGGTTTATTAGTCTACTAAATCTATAAAATAATTGAAATTAATCAAGATAATGTATCTTTTCAAATTGATTAAATTGTACAACAAACCATTATGTTTACGAACTACTCCTTACTTTCATAGGTGTGTCAAACATATTGGTGTATGCCTTGTTCAAACCAAATTGTTTTCTATGGTGGGTAAGATCATTACAAACCCGATGATCTATGCATTGCAATCACATTCATAGATTATGTCTATCTTTATGTGAATGTTTTTATTGATTTATTCAATAGTTGTAGATTTGTGTTCTTCACCAATGAATAATCAAAAACCATTAAATATCATTTACTATATTTCAAGAAATCATCCACAAATTGATCATATTATATTTCTAACAAAACATATGATAAATAAGCAAGATACCATATCTAAAATATAATCAACATAATTGATTTTAAATACTTGACATCACTTGGATGGTGCATATTTGATAATTATATATGCAAAATGTTTTCACATATGTAACCTATCATGCATTCTTGAGTTTAGTTTAAGTACCAAAGATGATAACCCATATATATGTCAAGAATTCAAAACTGTAAAAATAAAATAAAGCAACTAATCTATTTTGAATTTCATGCAACGGAACTCTTTCCATCTTTTAGTGTCTTTAGAGTCTCCATGATTTTGGGTTTGTCAACACTTAGAGATTTATATGAAATAACACAAAAAAAGAATTCACAGAGCACAAAAAAATAGAATATATCAAAAATAAAACTTGTCTTAAGATTGTTGTTCTACATCTTATGTATAAAGAGTGATATGCACTGTTCTGTAAACGAAATAAATAAAAATCTTAATAATAAAATGAAAATAACGACTTTTATGGATAAATTGACAAAAATCAGGCCCAAGATTGATCAAGGCTAGTGTTTGACACTATGTCCTTAAGACAGATTTCGCTCCTCACAATGGTGCTTACAAACTCTTCAAACGTCTGCTTCCCAGGAAACAATAATTTACTACACATAGAAGAAGCACTGCAATCTATGTGTCTAGCGAATCAAACTTGTGTTGTACTCTTTCTCATACAACATACTATAATGTTCTCTATATGCCTAATTTCGAACACCCTCTATGATACCTAAAATTAAACACTACTAATTTCTAGATTTCTTCTTTTTGAAATGAAGGAGGGACGACTTATTTATAGACTACTCTCGTTTGTTTGAAATAGTCATAGGGATACACCTTATGGTGTTTGAATAGACGAGAAAGTAGAAGGATGCATTCCTGTAAACACACCCATATATGTTTTGAATAGAAAGGGGGTTAAAAGGTGCAATTTAATGACCATCTTCATGTTCATATAAAGAGACATGTGTTAAAAGGGGTTATTTAATAGCCACATTTGAGACTATTCAGTCCAAACAGTCACGAAGGGTAAAAGGGTAAACGTGCACCGAATAGACACACCCCCACAAGTTTAACTGAATCTGGGAGAAAGAAAAAATAGCAATAAAAATTATTTTTAGATTCTTTTATTGATCCAACCCAACCCGATTCGGCATGCATGTGTGTATTTATATTGGACTGGCCATGTTGGTTAGGTCCTCCATCCACAAAACAACAGTGCCCCTTGGGACCCAAACTTATGTCCAACATAAATGTATATGAACATACAAAATTTTTGGACTAGCCCATCTAGGACTACTCAAGTTTTACACCCTTTAACCAGTGTTCAAATAGGCACTTTTAAAGACATTTCTCATTCACCCATTAACAATTTTGTGTAACCAACCATATGGCATTGTTCTCCTCACTAAGGTGAACATAAACCCATGTGGACCCGTCTCAAATGACTTATGAGTCCCACTTTTATTTTGACTCAAAGATGGCCAAACAATCAGATTTTAAATCTGAACACATCAAAACCATAACCATTTTCCAAAACAAACAACACTTCTTTGTACAGATTTCACATTCTCATAGTGGAAAGAGATTTGATTCTCACCTATGGATGTAGGCACACCAACAGTTACAATAGATGAAGAATTTTGTGAATAAAGCTTTCAATATGTCTCTAAGATTTCTAGAGATGAATGTGGAGTGGCCAAATCCCGATGAGAGCCTAAATCAAAGGTTGTCGATCATTGAACAACTGTTGCTACGGGAGAAAGGGTTAGAAAAAGGTTATGAGAAATAGATGATGTTACCTTTGCAAGGGCTATAAAAAGAGACTCTGAATTTCTTATTTTGGTCGTCATAAGGCTTTCGTTTGTAACCGACGCTGTTAGGGGTGGGCATGGGCCGGGCCGGCCCGAACCCGGCCCGAAAAAGCCCGGCCCGAGCCTAGCCCAAGGCCCGCACTGTTATTGAGGGCCGGGCTTGGGCTTACCGAGGCTCTCACTTTTACATATATAATATATATTTATTATATAC
>JAOXJP010273210.1:0-34442 GCA_025762735.1 Platanus orientalis
GATGAGGGATCCCCGCAACAGAAAAAGAAGAGAGAGAAGAATGGGCAGCATCCAAAAAGGAGAAAGCCCAAAAAAGAAAAACCCCTCTCACGTTACAGCACTACCAATTACATTATCCTAATGCCTAGCTAGATCCTCATTTGGGACCCCCCTCGAAACCTTTGCATCGCTTGGCCCAAAACACAACCAACTCCTTCGTCTTTTTATAAACTTGCCAAGCTAGCTGAATATATAAACAAGATTTCTAGTCTAATTAGAATGATAAGATAATGAAGCTACTCTAAGATGCTTAAAATCAGAGTAACTTCACTTTTAAATCATTCTATGTTGAGCTTTCTTATATAATAGGGATCTTGTTTTCCCATAAAGGCATTTGGAATTTGGACATTTCATTCAAAGTATCATTTTTCATTTGGAACTCTTACCTGGATAAAATTCTAACCCTAAATCATCTTTAGGGGTTGAAATTTGGCTAATAGATGTGTACTATGCATGGTTGAGGAAGAATTGGTAAGTCACCTTTTTATTCATTGTTCCATGGCTAAATTGGCGTGGCAGGTTTTTTCCTTTCTCATCTTTAAAGGTTGGTGGATTGGTGGGGTTGAGAGTTTTCACATATCCCTTTGGAGGGCCTTACTGGGGGCTATTTGTTAGGGGTTGTGGAAGGAAAGAAACAATAGGATCTTTGAGAAGTATGGAGGCCAGAGTGACTTATTGATATTCATTTATAATACCCTCTTTGAGTGGATTTCTATATGGCCAGGTTTTGAGGAGTCGGAGTGGTATGCTCTATGGAGTGAGAAATCGTAATTGTGGTTATATATTGTTTGGTGTTTTTTTCTTGTCGTTTTCTTTTTGGGATCACTTGCCCGGTGATCTTCTTCTTTGTATCTTCCTTTTACTTTGCTTTCCTCTTTTGAATAAATAAATTCCACTTACCATTAAAAAAAAGGATGCTTTTAAATCAGAATCAATTTAAGAATTAAAATATTTTATATTTAATGCATGCAATTACTAACTCACTTTCTGACTTAGAAAATCAGCCAAGAATCAATGCCAAAGTACCTTAATAAGTGAGGTGCATTACAAATTTATATATTGCAGTTTTATATGTACACAATCAACAATCAAATATGGCTTTTCAAACTAGGTTAACGGTCAACATGATGCGGAACAGTATAGGGAAAGGTTATGTTTTAATGGACTATGCAAAGAATAAATTTAGGACCTAAATAAACCAAATTTTGGACGGGTAATTATGTAATTTTAGCATATTTGGGTAAAATTACCAAAATGCCATTTTTTTTTGGAGAAGATAAGGAGAATATATTAAGCCACCAAAGGGCAAAGAGCATGAGAAATGCTAGGCAACAAGCTACAACAAACTGGGAGACCGAAATAAACAAAAACACAACAAAAACATAGGTTACAAAGCCAAGCGTTCCCAATCAAAGATCCAAGAGCTAAAAGAAGGATCCCCCTTATCCATAAAGAGCCAATCTTACAACCTCGCTAGAATTGTATCTATAATCAACTGAAATGCTCGTGAATGATCTTAAAAAATTCTTCCATTTCTCTCCTCCCAAATCACCTTGCAAATGGCCGCAAGAGTTAGAGGCCACATACGTCTTCCCAAAGTCGTCCCACTTCTCGAACATTGCGACCTTCAGTAAGAGATGAGAGCCTTAACTAAGATAGGCTGGGTCCACAACACCCCAAACCGACTTAAGAAGAAACTCCAGATGAGGGCACTCAAAGGACAATTAATAAAAAGGTGACCCGAGGACTTCGAGTCCGATTGGCAAAGACAACACCAATTCGTAATGATCATGCCCCTTTCCCACAATCTATCAATTGTAGGAACCCGGTCCCACCATAGCTCCCACAGTAGAAAGGAGACCTTCAAAGGGATGAGATTGTTCCAGACACAGGCTCAGAGTGGAAGAACTTCTTGGCTCACAAAGTGTATAATACATAGACCGAACCGAGAAACCGTTCTCCACCTTAAGACTCCAGACACTTTCATCATGGCACTCCAGGTTCCTAAGATCAACATGGTCTAGCACTTCCAAAAGCCTGCCCGTCTCCTCAATCTCCTAGTCATTCAGGTTTCTTTGAGGCTGGATATTCCAAGAGCAGAGCACCCTAGTCCTGATCCAATGGTTGCTCACCAAGCTTCATTTGTCCAGAGCCAAATCATAGCACAAAGCAAACTGATTACACAAGGGGACCCTTGCACACCACGGATCCTGCCAAAATCTAACTCTTTCCCGTTATTAATACGGAATGTTAGGAATCTACGAAACAAATCCAAACCTTTGGGAATGTTGTTCCACACGCCACAACCCATCGGGCCATGAGGATGGCTTGAAACCCAACCCGTTTGCTCCTCTCCATACTTGGCTGCCACCACACCCCTCCAAATGGCTTCCCTATCAGCTCCAAATCTCCACAACCACTTATTGAGAAGAGCCCTATTCATGTTTTTCAAGGACCAAATACCCAAACCTTATTTATCCATCAGCCTACAAACCTCCTTCCAACCCATCTAGTAAATTTTCCTCAAGCTTGAAGACCACCCCCAAAGAAAGTCCCTTTGCAATCGCTCTAACACGTTGATAACCGAACATGGTGCCAGAAACATTGACAAGAAGTAGGTAGGCAAGCTGGAGAGCACACTCTTCAATAACACCAACTTGACCCCTTTAGACAGGTATCTCCCTCGCCACCTTGCCAGTCTCCGACTCACTTTCTCAATAACCGGATTCCAAATAGACTTCGAAGAGGAGTTAGCACCCGAGATAAGAGATCAGAAGAGAAGCACAATCACAACCCAGAATAGAAACAATCTCCATGCAGGGAGCCCTATTAGTAATAGGACAAACTGTGGACTTGGCCCAATTCACCTTCAATCCAGTAGCTCCCTTCCATGATATGAAAAATACACTTGAGGTTTCTCATGTCTTCCACCTCCTCTTTCAGCAAGAACAAGGAGGAGAAACCCTAGATAAGATCCACCGTAGTTGCCTTGGAGACCATTCTACCCAATAATTCTGCTACAATAATGAACAGACAAGGGGAAATAGGATCACCCTGACGCAACCCTCGACTCCCTTTGAAAAAGCCCTTAGGGACTCCATTCACTAGGACAGAGAAGAGGCAGATGAAATGCATATCCTCATCCAGTTCCGCCACTTAACACCAAAATCCATCTACCCCAGAGCCCAATCAAGATAGCCCTAGTTGACGTGATCATAAGCTTTCTACATTTCAATCTTGCATACAATACCATCCCAATCAACCTTCTACATTGCATCCACCCACTCATTTGCCAATAGAGAACAATCAATGATTTGCCTTCCAGGTAGAAAGGTATTATGTGAGGGAACAATTATACCACATAACGACTCCTTGAGACGGTTTGCCAACGTCTTCGTCAACAACTTATAGAGGCACCCAACCAGACTAATAGGCCGAAAGTCTTTGAGCTGGAAAACACCTTTCTTCTTCAAGATGAGTGTGATGAAAGTCGCACTCAATGATTTGCATCAATGGTTATTAGAGTAGAAAGCCTCAAAGACGGTCATCACGTCCTTTCCCACCACATCCCAACACACTTTTAAAAACTTCAAAGGGAAACCATCCGGGCCTGGTGCCTTGTCATCCACTGCACTATCTAGAACCGCCTTGACTTCAACCTCCGAGAAGGGTTTCTCCATCTAAGAATAGGTGTTCGCACTAATATGGTCAAACTATACCCCTTCAATAATAGGGCGAGATGGAAGCGGATCCGTTCATAACTGAGTGTAGTATTGGTTTATTTCTTGCTTGATCATCGATCCACTCCCCTTCGATGCACAATTTGCGATTAAGATTGGATGAACTTTAGAAGTTTGCCGATTGATGGAAGAATTTAGTATTTCGGTCCCCTTTAGCCAAGCAACCCGAGACTTTTGTCTCTATGAAATCTCTTCCATTCTTAACAGCCTATTGTAATCCTGTTCAATCTCCAACCTCACTCTTGTCTCCTCTTCATTTAGACCTGCTGACATTCCCTTCCGCTCCAGCTCCTCCAACTTTTTCGAACACACCATCTTCCTTGACTCCATCCCTCCAAACTCCTCCCTTTTCCACCTCACAATGCACCTTTTAAGCATCTTCAATTTTTGAGCGAAAGTGAAACTAGTAGAGCCATCAACCTCAAAACCGGTCCACCACAACTTGAGCCTATCTACAAAACCTGGGATCTCGAACCACATGAGCTCAAACTTGAATGGATGAGGCCCAAGAATGTGGAAAGGGGCGAAGAAGGATCGGAATATGGTCAGATCCCGCATTAGGAAGAGCCATTAACATCTGTTAGATACTTCTCAGATTTTAGAGGGTGCTTATGACTTCTCGTTTAAAATTTCATGAAATTTGGAGTAGGTTTGGTAGGTCAAATCTTAAAAGAATAGTCCAAATACATTGTAATTGCTAGAAACCCTAATTCTGATTAGGTAATTCCCTAATTAAACCTAGATTACAAAGTGTTTTAGAATGGGAGTGGTTGGCTTTGAAAGAGGATGCTAAGGGGAGTAAAGCCCCTAGAATATTAAAAGAAACAAGGGTTGATATGGGGTGCGATTAGATGGTTTATAGTCACAGAAAAATAGGAAGGATTAATTAGGTTTTGAGGTGGTAATCTTATCTAGAAAATTAAAGATCAATCTAATGGAATATTAGCAGTAAGAAGAGACTGACTTTAAAGATAACATTGAAGACAGTAATGGAGCACTTAATTGTTATAGCGGGGACAACTGGTTGTGAGAATAGCTTAGTCTATCCGCTCGTGAGGTGTAGTGGTTGTCTAGCTTTAAAAAAATCAGATGTACCCTCTTCTATCTAAATTGGACCAGTTGTATGGTTAGTAAGATCAATATTAAAAATAAAAATAGAAGAAAGAAGAGAGAGAAAGGTGAAGGCGAAAGAAGAAAAAGAATAGGAAATAGTGTTCGTAGGGGTTGGGTGAAGAGATAAGAGAAGAGGGAAAGGGAGGGAGAGAGATAGGGTTAGGGAACTCGCACTCGGGGGACTCTCAAACAACTAAAACTTTATTCCAATTATCACTACGCAATACATGTGTCCCCCACATTTTATAATACCCTAGACTCTAATACCTAGAAGTTTCTAAAATTAGATACTTTGGACCACTATTAAGATTCCTTAATAACAATTGCTAAAAAACAAAATTAACCAAAACAATTAAAAGAGAGGCATGTCGCCGGTCCATGTGGTCCCCATGCATTGACCATAGACCTCACGAAAAGGCCTAAATAACCCCTTAGCACATTTCCTTATTACAATTTAACCCCTTACACTTAAAGTCCCCCTCGACTAATACTCTTTAGCCTGGGAATATTTCTTGGGCTTGGGTTTCCATAAAGGATAGGCTCTATCAAGCCATGTGATTAATAGTGCATCAATTCCCCCCTCTTAGAAAAAATCAATTTCGTTGAGTTTGGAGGTGGTCCAAGTATGCCTTCTCCTTCATAAGGTACATGCTGTAGCATGAATGATCCTACCATCTTCTTGAGCTTCCATTGATGTGAATCTTTGCTAGGAACCATCTTCATCTCTTTATTGTGGTGCTTAAAAGTGTATGTATTATTGCAACCACAATGTTGCACCTTCTTGTCAAACAATTATGGTTTTCCTAAAAGAATGCGATACACCTTGAGGGAATGAATGTCACATTTCACTTTATCCACAAATATTCCAATAGAGTAGGTGAGCAAGCATCACTCCTGCACCTTCAATCTTGTATTGTTGACCCAAGCAACCTTGTATGGACTTGGATGTGGTTCAAATTTCAGCCTTAATTTCTTCACATCATCTTCAGGCATTACATCAGTGCAACTTCTTCCATCAATGACCATAGAACAAACTTGACCATTGCAATAAAGTCGGCTTTGGAATATGCTGCTCTTGCGTCAATCTTCTTCATTTTCTTCTCGAGTAGTAAAAATAGGGTGAAGTACATAGATAGGCTTGTCTTCATCTAGTTCACTATCTTCATCCTCAGTAGCATTCTTGGCATCAAGGATCATAGCATGGTCAGGAATGTTCACATCTTCAAGATCCCGCTTATTTGATAAACCCACTACTTGATTCGGGCATTAGGCTCTCACATGTCCATAACCCTTACAAGTAAAACACTGATCTCCTTAGGTTTTGGATGTTGAATTTTCTAAACTTCAGGATCTAGAATGAGAGAAATTTTGAGTAGGCATGTTTGGAAGAGGCTGAAGTCAACCCACTAGATTGAGGCTTACTGGCTGTTCTGGTAATAGAAGACCCATGATTCACAACCACACTTTTAGGGATTCTTATTAGAAAGACTTTGTTGAGGACATGGACCATCATGTGGGGCCCACATATGTGGGTGGGTCCCACATGTACCCCATGAATAGAGTGCATGGTGGCTAGAATGTTGTGGTCGTGTGCTGCAGTTTAGAATATTAGGAATCTTCCTTTTAGTATTATATTTTAAATTAAATTGTAATAAAGATAAGACAACCTTATCTTATCCTTTAGGATTAGAAATAAAGTTGGTTTAGGATTTTGTTTTTTGGATAATATCTACATTATCTTTAGTAGTTTTTTAAAGAGTTATTAGTAATTAGATTTCAGTTAGGATATTAGAATTGGATTAAAGTCAACTAGCCAAGTAGGTTGGGACTTTATGTAAGGGTTATAAAGCAACCTTCTGCAACACCTATGATGGAATGGATATTGGAAATAAAACTTCTCTCTTTTGAAGCTCTCGACCACTTGTTTCTCTTCAAGTTTTGTCTTTTAAAGTTTCTCAAAACCAGGATTGGTTTCCTTGGGGGATACCTAAGGTTTGTGCATGCTTGGTGGAGGCCAAGGTCCTTAATTTTGGAGATTAACCCTGTAAAATCAGGTTCTTCTACCTTTTATTCACTCTTTTTTCTTTTTTTTCTTTATTTATTTTCTGCAATCAAGAACCAGTCAAAGTTATTCTCTAAGGGGTTTCTTTTTTTAATGGGCAAAAAAAGAAAAAAAAAACTATATTACTAAAAAAAGAAAGGGGAGACAAAAACAAAAACAGGGCTGAGGGATCCTCGAGAAAGAAAATAAAGAGAAAGCTCCAGTAGGGACAAGACCCTCAACAAGAGAACCAAAACACGAAAACCCCGACGCCTCACCTTAGGCGCACCCAACAATATTATCTCAGTCCCTTAAGAGGGCCCTGTTTGGAATACCATCACAACCTTTACAACGCCTTGCCCAAAACAAAATTAAATCTTTGGCTCTCGTGTACACCTGATAGGCTGGCTCTGACTGGGATCTAAAGGCTCGATTATTCCTTTCCCACCAAATGGCCCAACAAACAGCAATAGGGGCCAAACTCCAAATCTTTCTTCCAAAGGGAGTGAATGCTAGAATTCTCCAACCTTGAAAGAGCTGCAATAAGGAAGGAGCAATAAAGACAACACTAAACTTTCTTGCAATGCTGCATCAAATCTCCCACATAAATGGGCAATGCAACAAGAGGTGGGAGACCGATTCTGCTTCTTGGTGGCAAAGAAGACAAACACTGGGGAGAATAAGCTCTTTGTGTTAAAGAATGTTCATGGTAGAGATCTTCTCTAGCACTACGGTCCACATAAAGAATTGGACCTTTAAGGGGTCAGTCTTATACCACACTTCTTGCCAAGGGCCTGGCTCTTCCATGATTTCAGCCACATGATCATAGCAGGACCTAACTGAGAAAGAGCCCCCTAGCCCTTTTCTCCACACCCGCCGATCTTCCCCTTCACTATTGACCTTGTCACCCTGAAGGCGGTTCAACAGCTCAATGAGTCTCGGGATCTCCCAATCAGAAGTCGTGTGTCTCAGCCTAAGATGCTACACAACATCCCTCCCCTTGAATAGACATGTTTGAGGCCATCAAAGAGCATGGGTCCATTGCCATGGCGAAGATCTCCTAATAATCCATCATCAAAGGATTTTCTCCACACCACTCATCCATCAAAAACTTGATGCAATTGCCAACACCCACTTCGAATGCCTAGCCTCATCTGAACATGAGGAGATACTTCAAAATACCCCTCCAGGGGCCACAATCGAGAGTACCCCTCAAAGCAGAAGGGGTCCACCCATCAAGGGCCCCATGTCTAGCGGCCACCATGCGCCTCCACAAGCAATCTTCATTTTTCCCAAATCTCCAGAGCCACTTGCACAACAGAGCCTGGTTCGTGTAATGTAGATTCCAAATGCCCACAGCCCACTTCTCCTTGGGTCTGTAGACCTTGTTCCAAGACACCAAAAGAAGCCCACCTTCCTCTTTGTCCCTCTTCCAGAGAAACTCAGGCTGCAACTGCTCGATGGACTTGCAAACAGACATAGGTGCAATAAACAGGGACAAATAGTACATTGGGATGCTAGCCAGAGATGCATTGGTCAGGGTGAGCTGGCCCCCTTTAGACAAATAGCAAGATTTCCATCCAGCCAACCTATGCCTCATGTGCTCTACAACCAGATCCTAGACTTCTTTCTTTTTGTACGGGGCTCGAAGAGGCATCCCTAGATACGTGGAAGGAAGAGTCCCTGTTCAACATCCTAAGTTCGCCGCCAGCTGATCCAGGTTTGGTACTTCCCTTATAGCAACCAAAGAGCTCTTGGCAAGGTTGATTTTGAGACTTGACACTGCCTCAAAACACCTGAGCACGCATTTGAGCATTCTTATTTTGGCATTGAGAGTTATCACAAAAATGATAGTATCATCCGCAAACTGGAGGTGGGACGCTATAATGTCCCCGCGCCCTGGGGAGAAGCCTTCAAACATACCCAGCCTTGTTGCTTTCTATAATAAGCCACCTAACACCCCTACCACCAATAAGAACAACAACAGAGATAGAGGATCATCCTGACGCAAACCCCTAGTACACCCAAAATGATTTGAAGGCACACCGTTCGAAAGGACAAAAAAGGAAGCCAAACTGATACATTTCCAGATCCACTCTCTCCAACACACTCTAAAGCCACATCTTCTTAACACATAAAGAAGAAACTCCCAGTTCACGTGATCGTAAGCTTTCTCAAGATGTAGCTTGACCACTACCCCTGGCCTTCCTTTTCTGATGCGAGCATCAACACACTCATTTGCACCCCATCCACTGTGATCCTACCTTTCAAGAAAGCTCCTTGCCCTTTAGACACAATACCCGGAAGGACTTCAATAAGTCGCAAAGCAAGACATTTGGAAATGATCTTATAAGTGCTCCCAACCAAACTTATTGGCCCATAATCAGATATCCGCTCCACTCCTATTTTCTTGGGAATCAAAGAGATGTATGTAGCACTTTCCACATAAGCCAATATACCACATGATCACAAAAAACATACATAATATGCAGGATTCTTTAAGAATAATATGACAAGTAAGAAAACATGCATTTAAATGATATTCCATACTATATATACAGTAAGGTGCATGAAATATTGATTCTTTGGAGACAATGCAACATCCCATATCATAAATATTAAACTATTATACCTGATTTCCGACCCATTACATGCAAAATAATGTCATGGTTTCACTTGCCCAACCTGACATCCAACATATACTAATAGCCCGCATTCAACCATATAAATAATTGGGCCATCATTATACTTTTAGTGAGTATCAACCCTAACCTAGAGTAAATCAAATTTCGGTCTGTAATAGCCACTTAGCTCGGTTATAAAACATGTCATCATTTCAGCCCTATCAGGCATTGAATTATATATATTAATTTGAAATTATTCGACCTATTGTAATCATTGTTCTTGTGTACAATACATTGACATTGGGTTCTAATCATATATAATATAATTATGAATATTTAGTTGTCATTGGCCTCTGATTACTATCATAACAACACTAATGGAATCCTACCAAACATTTTCTACCCATTTCTATTATATACATACAACACAAACAATTATTTGATAAGGCATTCCTGCCAGAACCTAACTTCGCTTATTAAAAGTATTAATCCAAATCAATAAGCAAGTTTAATCTCCTTTAGACATTAGTTAGGAGCAACAAACACAAACCCAATATTTTTTTTCCAAAATATGAGAACTATACTTTTGCCTAACATTTATTAGGTCATGATCCAACAATTAGCATCTTCTTTCATATTTTCAGTCTCTTCATAATAAGCCCTTAAACCTTGACCACAGTAATAAAACTATATTTTCTCATCATTTGATATATATATATATATATCAAATGGCTAAATAGAGCATTAATACACTCATAAGAACTAAAATACGAATTTTCAGCAATCACATAATCCCAATACCATAAAGAGACAAAGAATTCTTGTGTTACCCAATTTAAAATCATCTATTTGCATTCCCATACACTAGTACATTAATTATCACTCAAACCCAAGAACGGTCTTCTTTTCTATTAAAATTTATATAAAACATACATAATCTAGTCAAAATGTCCAAAGATTTGTTCACAATAGAAACCTTAAATTTTTCTATCTAAATTTTATATAACATTCTAAATATAGCATGTTAATCCCATTGTTTTCAGCATCCATCAATGCATAAAGTAAACCACAAATTTGTTATTGTTAGCCCATGATTTATTTATTTATTTTTATTTTTTTATAATATTCCAAAATCGAGCGAGAATCAACCAAGAACGAAGCATGAAGCCCCCTCAATGTTTTACTCGTGTAAACCTATAAATCCAAAAAAATCGGTTTAAAATCTAGGTACAACTAGTCCCTATACAACCAAGGTTTTGACAACCAAGAAAATCCTTGTGTATCACGTAGGGTAGAGAAAAATGAGAAAAAACCCTAACTGAAGAACGGAACCTACTGACTTGGTTCGTGTTTGGGCAGTTCACACACCCTAGATGAAACTGCACGGTTCCTCTCCCTCTCTTCCTTCGTATTCTCTCTCTTCTTCTCATTCCTCTTCTTTCTCTTCTCTTTCTTTCTCCCTTTCTTCCTCTTCCTTCTTCGGTTGGCTTGAGTTGGGTCTCATTTCAACAAAGGGTTTCAGCCCCTTTTGTTCCTATTTATTTCCTTTAAGCTTCTGTATATATATTTTTGTCTTTCCTTCTTTACATTTTCTACTTCTTCCTTTCCTTTTTTTTCTTCTCTGGTTCGTAGGGTTGGGTGGGGTTTCCACTCAACTAAAGTGGAAATCCCCTCCCTTTCGGTTTCCTTTTAGTTTGTTTTCTTATTTTGTTTTCCCTAAAATACCCCCATTGGGGTTGGGGTTTTATGGGTCTAGTCCAAAACTTAAGCTATCAGGTGCTCGTCCACCTCCACTTCAGCCCATGGCACCACAACCAAATGGCCCTCATGACCCAGCTTAACAGATTCCCCAATTGAATAGTGGAATCCCTTGACTATCCCAGGCACTTCGGCAGGATCTAGTGAGTCACTAAAACTCCCACTATGCTCCTTCCTACTTCGCAGACCAGGGTCCCAAACAACAAGGATTCTCTCAGGATCTGTTGCATCCCTATACAAAGGATTAAATCCCACCACATCATCAAAATCCCTGCTTCCAGTATCCAGCCCCACTGCTGCCCATGAAATTGAGAAGTCTTGAAGACTGCTGGCCTAGGGGGTTCAACAAAAATTGTGTTCTGATGCAAGGGATTTGCCTGTAGGCGAAAAGCCTAAGGACCATTCCATTTGATACACATTAGCTACCCTTGCAGGGTTTTGGAAACCACATCCTGGAAGCCTTTAGGGAACCAGCGCCTGGACGAGAATCGAACACGAGATCTCAAACACTAGCATGAACAACTGGGTAGATAGCCCAGATGTCCCCTTGAGTCCTTGACCACCCTTCTCGGCTGAAACTACTGGCATCAGTGAAGGAGTAGAAACACCCTTCTTGGCTGATATTTCTGATGTCAGAGAATGAACAGAAGCACCCTTGCTAGCAGTGCCTTCTAACTCTAGCAAATCAGTAGAGCCTTCCGTTGAGTTCCTCTGTGCCCTCAATACAACTTGAGACAAGGAAGAGAGTTGATTGATTCCCACCTCCCCTTGCATCCCCCCTTACTCCCTAAATTACATAGAGCTCCTTCCGCCATCACCCTACTCGCACTGGGCTCCTCCCGATTACTTATATCCCAACTCACCCCTTCCACTAGATCAACCATCACATTTGAGCCCTCCCGCCTTTTAATATTATCGCTAGCCCCTCCCGCCTTCGTAAACTTCTCACATCTCCCCTCCCGACTTTGAGAATCGCCATTAGCACCATCTGCCAACCTGGGAATCTCAACTAGGCCCTCCCAATTTAGAGAATTCCCTTCGACCCCATTTCTTCCAACAAATGTCTTTAAAACCCATTCTTTCGTTTGTAAGGGTTTCCTCCCATTATTGTTTTGTACGTCAGCCGCTCCACTTCTCTTGTTGCAGAGGATGTGGGGAGTATCCGAATGAGGCATTTGTGCGAGATCCCCCGACACCACTCCCTTGCCATTCTCTGCCGTACCATTCTCCAACTTGGCAGAGTCAGGATTTGCCTGCTTTTGAATTTTGAACGATTCATCTCCAATAGGAGCCACCTTTCCCACCGGTGACGTGCAATCTTCCGACTCTTGCTCTCTCCGATCGACAGCTCCACCCTATGCTCCTTGCCTCTATCAAAGAGGGAAATAACACAAGGGATTTTATTCGGTGAACCACCGTTGACCCACAATCTCGCTTCCATGCAGTCGTCCAGGAACATAGACTCGTCAGCCACGGATATGAACCCGCCGCACAGACTTCCAATAGCACTGGAAAAATTGATGGACCAAAGATGAAGAGGGAGGCCCTTGACAACCGCCTGCCTTCGAATAACTTTTTGGGCACCAACCACCTTGGGTGGAGTCTAGTTTTGAAACTCTATGCGACCCCCTTCCCCTTCCCCTTCCCCTTCGCCTTGTAGATATTGAAGATTGATCATTCGCAATGTATCTTCCTCTGATTCTAGGAGAAGCACAACCTTATCATGGGACACTTTACGCTAGACATGAGTCTTTCTGGAACTTAGAAGATTCATTAACTTGGCGCAATCCCTTTCCCAGTTGATTGGGCCACCTTTTTTTTTTGCATAGAACTGCCTTCTCCTAGAAACCCATCGAGGAGTTTCGGCCATAAATAGTCTGGATACCCAGTCTTTCTCCAGCCAAAACTATCATACTTCCTATCCTGGGTGCCTCCTGGTTGAGCAGCCTAACTACCACCTCTCTCCCTAGAAGTTTTCCTCTCGACGACGCATCAGAAGTTAGCTGACAGAGGCCTTAGGTATCGGATTCTTTACTGTCTTCCCAGTCTTCGTATCTGCCTCCTGGAGCAAACCCCTTCTAAAGTTCTCCCATCCCGAACAGGCCCCCCTGGCTGGTATAGCTAAGAAACGTTCTTTTCCCATTTAGTCAATCTTAGACAGCAGAACATATCTCCCACAGCTATTTTCCTGGCAACGGAACAGGACCATGTGGGAATCTTCCTTCCTCGATCAAATCAAACGAAACTCCAGAGAAAGAGTAGCAGCCTCCTGCAGACAGCCAGCTACCCAAATCGCATTTCTCTCTCAAACCAGAATCCGCGACTGGTAACCTCTCCCTTCTTTCAGTGATACGAATAAACTTCTCCTTTTCCACCCAGTCAGCTTCAATGTCGAAAGATTTTGCTTCAATCTGGACGATCTTCATGAAGAATACGGTAATTTCTAACTCATTTGTCAATTCTAGAAGGTGCCGACTCCTAGAGCTCAAAATAGTGCTAACTGTTAAACGTGGAGGATCCAAGTCCCTTTACAGGGTTTTCTTTAAGGGGTTTCTTGAACCCTTAAACCTGCAAATACCTGATCATATCACCCCCTTGCTGTTTTCCTCTTGCGAAGTCCAAGAAACACCCACCTATAGGCCTGCGGTTCCATCTCCTTTAGTTTCCTCTTTGTTTCATCAGAAGAAAACCTCTTTTCCTTATCCATATACCCTGCGGCATCTCCATAATCCCAAGCTTTTGTGTCTCTGATCTGAAATCAGATTTCTCCCCTCATAAACTACCATGTGAGTGTACCAGACTTAAGCTTTACCTTTGTTTTGGATTCAAGATTGAGTTTTACTACTTTATCTAGTCTTGGGGCAGACTCATATAGCTCTGACATCAGTAACATAACCAAATGATTAAGCTCCAGAATATGTTCTCTGAGACCTCCTCTACTGATTTCAAGTTTCAAGCTCCTTTGATATTCTACTAGTAGTACTTGATTGTGGCATATAACCCTGCCATATTCTCTGAATTTGAGCTGTTATCAACCTGTTGAAAATAGCTTTTGATTAATCTGCTTCAACTGTGCTATACCTTTACCTTGAATCCTGCTATTACACCCTGAAATCTGGTTTGGTTTCCTTGTGTCAAAGCCTTACCTGGACCACACTTATTCCTATATACATTTACCTTATCTAGAGTACTGAATACCTGTTATCAAGCCTACCTAATCCCTGAATTTGTCCCTTTATACAGAACCTAATCAACCCGTGTTGGTCCTACACAACCCTTCTGTTCAGTCCTATATCCTATCCCTAAACAGCCTGTGTCTCTCCCATCCTAAACCTCACAGAATCCCTAGTGATACCCTGCTGTTTTACCTTAATTAGAAGTTGTTTTGGACCTCAGGTTGACTCTATTTAAACCCTTATCTGAACCATCATAGCCCATACCTGAATCCATTTTTGTGGGCCCAGTATCTGCAGGTAAAGCCTTTTTTGTAGGCTGGTCCTGCATGAGATTCCTTATGTCTTCATCTACCTAGTAAGTAATCTGAATCACGTCATCCAAAGATCTATAATTATTGAAGCATAAAGCCATGGAAATTTGAGGATGCAACCCTTGCCCGTACGAAGCCACTAATATTTCATCATCTCACTTGAAACCTGCATGTGGGACCAAATGCTGAAGTTGATTTGTATACTCCACAATCATGTTGCTCCCCTTCAATTGGGTTAGTTTGATATGGGCTCTTTGCTGGTAGCCTTTAGGTTTTGGTTTCTTGTTCATGGCAGTTTTCAACTCGTCCAATGTAGACATAGATCCATACTTTACCTTGGAATAATTGTCCTTGTGTTGTTTCCACCATGTATGGACTGTCCCTTACATTCTAGCCTCGACAAACTGAAGCTTGCAACTTTCTGGCACATCATACCATTGAAAGAAAGCTTCTATACTGTAGAACCAATCTAAATATAAGTCCAAGATCCCTATCATCATTAAAATCTGGGACATTTAACTTGGCATGCCTATCCACATCATGATGGACTGAATAGGTGTCAAATTCCCTATCCACCATGCTGGTATTGATGAGGCACTTCACTAGCATAAAGACCATGAATCTGATTTGGAGGGGCTGCAAAACATGAAAATACCTCAACCTGGACTAGTGCCTTTTTTGTTTCTCCTTTCTGTGATGCAGCTATAAGCTCTGCCATTTGGGATTGTATAACAATAGCCAAGCTAGCTTCTAAGTTCTAACCCATCCATCCTAGAATTTAGTTCCACCTTTGCAGCCCCGAGATCTTGTGCTTGATTCTTAACTTCAACAGACAAATCATTGTTGTTGACGCCCATGGTGTCAAATTCAGCCAAATCTGATTTTCCAAGATTCAGCTAGATAGAACAGCTCTGATGCCAAATGATGTTGAACAGTATAGGGAAAGGTTCAAAAAATTCCCAGATTTTTGAGGGTGATTCTGACTTATAAAAGGACCCTTCGTTTAAAATTTCATGAAATTTGGAGTAGGTTTGGTAGGTCAAATCTTAAATGAACAGTCTAAATGCACTTTTAAGTGCTACAAACCCTGAATCTGATTAGGTAATTCCCTAATTAAACCCAGATTCCAAAGTGTTTTAGAATGGGAGTGGAGGGCTTTGAAAGAGGATGCTAAGGGGAGTAAAACCCCAAAAATTTAAAAGAAAAAAGGTTAATATGGTGGTGCGATTGGATGTTTTACAATCACAGTAAATAGGAAGGATTAATTAGGTTTAGAGGAGGTAGTCTTATCCAGAAAATTAAAGATCAATCTGATGGAGTATTATTAGCAGTAAGAAGAGACTGAATTTAAAGATTACATAGAAGAAATTAATGTAGCACTTACCTGTTATGAGGGGGACGACTGGTTCTGAGAATAGCTTAGTCTATTCCACTCGTGAGGTGTAGTGGTTGTCTAGCTTTAAAAAGTCAGATGTACCTCTTCTATCTAAATTGGACCAGTTGTATGTGTCTGTAAGATCAAGATTAAAAATAAAAATAGAAAAAAGAAGAGAGTGATCGCAGGGTTGTGAGAAGAGATAAGAAGAAGAGAGGGAAAGAGAGAGAGAGAGATAGGGTTAGGGAGCTCCCACTTGTGGGACTCCTCAAACAACTAAAACTTTATTGCAGCAATCACTACCCATTACATGTGTCCCCCACCTTTTATAATACCTCTTAGAAGTTTTTAAAATTAAAAACTTTGGACCACTATTAACTATTAAGATTCCCTAATAAAAAAAATAACCAAAACAATTAAAAAAATAAGGCATGTCGACCAACCCATGTGGTCCCCCTAAATTGATCATAGACCCTACTAAAAGACCAAAGTAATGATGTAACAACCCTAACTTGGCTGGAAAGGGCCTATCCTGTTTGGAGGCCTAAGTCCATACCAGCTCGGAAAGGGTCCAGGAAGTTTGTTTAGAGCTATGGTTAGAACTATTCCCACTGATATTTTGATTAGAGTTGTTTCCATAAACTTTAGGGCTGTTCTTGGTGGTTTTCATTGGGTTTTTATGTAATGGGTAGTTTATTGTAACGATGCATTGTTTGCCAAGGGTCTTAGGTGTAATTAGGATTTATTTGGGTTTTATTTTGGAGTTAAATAAGTAGGTAAAGAGGGCTGGTCGACAGCTTGGTTTATATTAGGTAATAGGAGTCCTAATTGTAATAGGATTCTTATTGGGTTAATATAAGTTGTTTGAAATGGAGGATGTAAGTAGTTTTTGGGAATTAATTAAAGACTTGGTGAATTTGGGGCATCTACGAGTGGAACCAGGTATCCCTCTCCCCTCTCTTCTCTATCCATGGTGAAATTCTCTCTCTCACATGATCTCCTTTTCTTTTCTTCTCTTCTCTCTTTTTCTTTCTTGCTTTCTTTAATCTTCATTTTTTATTGCTGGAATCTTGATCTTTATTTGCTGTTTGCTTGATTTATATCATAAAGAACGTCAAGAATTAATCAAGACCTTCTCATGATTCAATTCTTGAGATTTTAAACTGTTAACAGCCTAAGATTAATCTATGCTTAATGTGTTTTTATCCAAGAAACACCAAGAACACCCATATCCATGATCCATAGTCTTCTCCTTATCATCCCTAACTTGCGGCTACCCCAATACCCTTCCCCTTTTGGTTTTCTTCAAGAAGACCCAAAACTCACCTGATCTCTACCCTGCGACAGTCCCTAAAACCCCATTCCCTTTCAAGATTTCATCAAGAACCCAAGATCCCATCTTTATATACCCTGTGGCACCTACAGTCCTTCCCCTTACTGATTTCAATCACAGACCTAAAGAACCCTAATTCCCAGCCTTGCGGCAACATATTCTACTCACAGAAACCTATCCTGAAACTGTAGCATAAAACCCCTTAACACCACTAATCTGTACCAGAACAGCCCCTGGATGGTCCCCTTCCTAGCCTATTGTCATGGACTAGATCTAACCCAGATCTGCACACCTCTGTTCTTATACCTCAGTCATATACTTAGTGATTCAGAGAAGATACCAAAAATTGATGTAGGATGATCCCAAGGAATTCAAATAATTGCCCAACTAAGTTGCAGAAGTAAAATAGCTCAAGGATAGGATTAAAATAATACAAGTAGCCACTAAAATAAGAGAAACCAACAAATTATAAATATAGAAAAGGGAATAGAATGAATTAGAATAGAAGAGGAGATAAAAGATGAAGAAATAAGCCTAAAGGTCAATTTTGGAATTTCTGGGTAGAACCCACAAAATTTACCAAAATACCTCTGGTCATGCGTCAAAAAATTATAAAACTTTCTAGATATTTTCTGACGTGCACAAGGGTTCTATAGTTCAAATTCCGGGTCAAATGGACAAGATTAGGTTAGTGAAATTATATAAGCATCACTCCTACTTAAAACTTGAACATGAACACACAAAAACCAATAAGCATATTTTGAAATTAAAGAGAGAAAAGGAAAATTAAGATGGGAAAGAGAGGGTGAGAAGATAGAGAACATGATGGAAGAAAGAGGGGAGGGTGAGGTGGATACTCATGAGTTCACTAGGGTGCTACAACCCATGAGAGATAAGAAGGGTAGCCTTAGAGGAGTCCTAACCCTATGGGGAAGGAGATATCAGACCCACGTTCTACCTTGGGAACACCTGAATCTAATAATTGCTAAAATCCCAAACTTTTCTAATCCTAAAGTTGCCAAAACATGGAGATACCCAAACTGTCAACCAGCCACATTGTGGGGCCCATTATGTGACTCTTAAGTCAATTTTTGTCACTTACTGATACCCCTCTAGTAATTTGGTCATAACTTTCCCAAATCACCTTGGATTTGTGCAATCTTGGTCTCGCTAGATAGGTAATTGAATAACCTCTCTAATGACACCAAAATCAAGCCAAAAGGGCAAGTTTTGACCTTTTAAAAAGTGGACTAAACTTCAAGAACGGGATTAGCCTAAAATCCTAAACTGACCTTGAAAATAGAAGTCCTAATATACCCTTGGCACTATTGGCGTTATTACAAAGATAACCCACCCTTCTTACAATAACTCATACATGACACAAGGCTTGAACCTTGCTCGCTTGTGTGGTGCCACGTACAAGAGTCTCTTCTTGTTGTTTGCATCACTTAGCTTATTTAGCTCGCTGTTCACACCTTTGTTAGCCCCCGTTTTTTGTGTTACTTCACCCCTAAACCAAAACAACAATCGTGTGGATATAAGTTCACTCATCAAAACAACTTTAGATTTGCTGAAATTTGGAATAGTGGTACATCTTAGGCCTAAAAATTCACTGTCAGATCACATAATTTTTCGACACAAGGGGCCAGGTTTATTTTTGTCATTTCACACCATTGTCGCAGATTTTCCAGAATTGGATTCTTGCTTTCTTTCCTCTTTAAAACTGTGCTTCTAGCTACTGTTTGGGTCCATATTCAGCAGGGCATCACTGCCATGGTCTTGGCAGCCCTGCATCAAATAAGCCCTTGGCACATTGCCTTATTACAAAATTCAACCCTTACACTTAAAGATCCCCATGGTTAAGATTCTTCAGCCCATATTTCTTGGGCTTGGGCCTCCACAAATGGCTGGGATTTGGTACGACCGCCCCTGTGTGACCTAGGTCAGTATGGCATCAGGGGCAGACACATCAGTGCAGAAAAAAGTGATTTATACTTTTTGAGGATGCTTTTCACTTTTCGACACTGATGTGTTGGCCCCTTATGACATAGTGACTGACCGACCAAAGGTGTTCGTACCTAATCCTTTGGGCTCCGCAAAGGATAGGCTCTATCAAGCCATGTGATTGATACTGGCTTCAAAACAATGGAATCAAGGGTATGGTCATGTGTAGGTCAAAATAGGTTCAGGTCAAGGCTGAAAACAATGAAAACATATGGGTATTTGGGACAGGGTTTAGGGCTGAAACGACTGTTCTAGGAATGCTTGTGGGTCTCAAGAAGTAGGTAACCACTAATCCGTTAGGTTCAAACAAGGCTGTAACGGAAACCTCTTTGCAGGTATTAGACTGGATTAAGAGCATGGTTTCAAAGGGTAATTTCTGGAGCTGTTAACAGGCTTATAAGGATGTAGACTGACTGGTTTATGGGCGAATCAGGGGCTGAAATCGGAGTTTGGATGGCTTTACCACAGGTTGCTTCAGGATAAAACTGGGGGTTTATTATTATTATGATTGAACAAGGATTTAAAGATAAAGATTTAGATGCCCAGACTTCAGCCGCAGGCTTCTAATCAGTTAGATTTTGGGCTTAAAAGAAGAAATTAGGTCTGGGTCTCTGTCTTGGAGCTGGCGCAAGGCAGAAAACACCTGGGACTTTAATCTGCAGAACTGAAACAGCAAAACAGGGGTGCCACAGGTAGGGATGCAAATAAACCAAATATAATCTGGATACTGGTATATCCGTATTTGGTTCATTTATAATCAGATATTTTTTAAACGAACGGATATTTAATCAAAACAAATATATGTATATCCGTATTTGTTTTAAACGAATACGAAAATGAACCGGACTCGGATAATAATCGGATAATTGCATTGCTACCCATTAGATGAAGGGGATAATTTTAAAAGCAAAAGGTCACATGAGAGCACTTTAGTGATTGGAAATTGGACATTATGCATCCATGCGATTCGACCCTAAAATAAAAAAGACTTCTGACCACTCACAAAGAATCTACACGTTACCCTACCAAGTCTCCCCCTTTAAATGGAGCATTAAAAGCGGGTCAAATTTTAATAAATTTGAGTCTGATAATTACAACAATTATTGGCGTCGTAATCTAAATGGTATTCAGAGGCATAGTAACCTTTTTATCCTTTTAGGATATGGGTTTTTGACACGTGGAGGACTGATGTGACAAGTGGAATTCATTCACTGGTAGGAGGGATCTTGGACTTCCAATCATCTCCATTTGAATTGGAAGTCAGTATCTTTATATTACTAAAATACCCTTGCTAACTCACTCTCCATTTCAAATGGAGATGAATATCAAATGTAGGGTTACTATGGTTTGGCAATAGAAATTTTTTTATGAAAGGGAGATAATTTTTGCTTACTCACGCATTACGTGAGGGTACTTTAGTAATCGCACAGTGGACATTCTGCATCCTAATTAGATTAGACCGCTACAGAATAAAGCTATTGACTTTCTTGAAAAGGAGATCTTTTTGCCACGTGACCGAAGGTAATTAGGCTAAAACTTGGCAGATGAAAAGAGCGGGTGCTTGGGGTGGCAGAACATGTGGGCCCCTTTGATCCTCTACTTTCAACTCTGCAGCGGGTAAAAATTGTGTCCCTACAGTACCAAATCTGGGTTCTATCCAGTCTGGCAGAATTTTTTTTGAAGGCAATGTACTTGGCAAGGGTGTTTTTGTAAATTCATGTATAAATGAATCCCATTCATATTACTAAAACACCCTTGTCAGGTATTTTAACCCTGGCCCTTTTGTAGTGTGGTAAGTTCGATCCAGTCCACATTGCCCTGGATACCGTATGGACGGCACCTCACTGCTGTTGGGTCCAAACAGATGAGTAGATTCTAATTTCATTACTGTAACTTCACAGGGAGAACATGAGAACATCAAATTCTCGTTTGATGTATCACGTGACACATCCACTTTGCCATTTGAAATAGAGATGGGTCAATCAGCATCATATTTTGATAATCTCTTTTTGTGGGAACGTATCGAATTACCCATCATTAGGCATTGTGTCGTGTGCTGATTGGAGCTAACGGGACTTCTTTTCATTTCAAATGGAGATGATTTGAACTTTTTGGGATGCATATATAAATCTATCTCTCCAAGTCTATCTCAAATAATCTACCCATGAACGCATTATTCTCCTAGGCTCTTTGTGCATATGTATGCATGTTCTGTGGATTCGCACCTAGCTTCTTCGCGGTCATTGTCCAAGAGTGTCCCTACTGAAAGGGAGTGTTGGAATATATTTAGTAACTAAACTCTGTTACAACCTTAGAGTTTTAGGAGAAACGCGGTTAATTACTTTATTTAAGAGTAAGCAGTTTAGCTTGCCATTCAAAGTGTTCACTGGCCAATGCACTCAAACATGACTGGTTGTTCTGCCTGTTGAATGATAACCAATCAGGTATGGCTCTCTGTAACCCCACTCTTGCTTACAGAACAAAAGCCGAAGAAAAGAAAAGAAAAATTTACAAGGAGAACATATTCTTGGATGATGATCTGACGTGAAGGTGGTGTTTTGTCGTCCAAAGGTGGTGTTTTGGGAGGATCAGGATCCTCACTTAACTATGGTCGAATGGAAAAAAGCAGTTAAAAGGTGGGCAGGAAGCCATCTTGCACATCAGTTAGCTGGGACTTCTAAACCAAGGGCTTTAATGGGGGCCCTGGTTGAAAAGGGTAGATATGTTCTTTTTTCATGCATCTATTAATGAAAATGAAAGGGAAGGGATTTATATTTAAAACAGAGCGAACTTAGGAATATTAATACAGGCATTGAGATTCCTCTTCTTTCCTCGTGAACAACAATGATTTGATTCCCTCAGCTCGTTTGCCAGCTAGCTAATATGTTTCTCCCTCTCAAAGCACCGAACCCACTAAGAAGATAAGCTTATTAAATTAATTAATCGTATTAGAGTCAAACATTGATCCGCCCACCAACAATGAATACTAGTGGAGCATGCCTAAACTCCCACCACCAAGGCCGTGCATTATTTAAGGCCACCGAGCGAGATCATGTTGTGCTAGGAAGACGTGCTCAACATGTGCTGATGATACTGTATGTGCACAACTCCCTAAACACATTAGGAAAGACTTGGGCATGGGGAACCATGCGTATTATCTTATAGCAAGATTTTGTTTTTTAAGAAGAAAATGTTAGTGTGATGAAAAAGTCTTAAAAGAGTGTGTATGGTGAATGATAAGTTGACATGTATGTCCAAAGAAGTGTTCAGATGAAAAAGTTGGTGTTCAAAAAGAGATGCCAGATTCAAAAAAAACCCATCATGTGTCAATCAATGGCACGCTTATAGAGGCCTGTGTCAACACAGACAATCATTCTTTTTATTCATAGAACAGCCTCCTCGAACACGAGTTATGCTATAGAACAGACCTAGACTTGGGTCTTTGGAGACACTAGGCTGCATAAATGGGGATGCTGAGGGAGTATAGAGTATTTTTCTTCTTTTTTTTTTTTGGTAGTAGATATTACTAACGTCTCTAACCTTGCCTTGCAAAGCAAAGCGTAGAATTGGCACCAGAGGAACTGAACGCTGAAAGAAGTTGATTGTCCGTCTCAGTTACGTAACTGGTTACAACCAAAATTTCTATGCCCAATTGATTACGGAAAAGATTAGGTACGGAAATCAGTTTTTCCTGAATGGCGTAGGGGGTGGACACATCAGTGTTGAAAAGTGATAAACACCCCCCAAAAAGTGTTTTAAATCATTATTTTTCAGCACTGATGTGTCAGTCCCTGATGTCATTCTAATACAGCAGAAAAAAGTGATTTCCGTACATAATCCCAGCTCGAAGGTGCGTCACCAATATGTGAAGGAAACCTTTGTCAAGGATATCCAACCATCGACCAATATGTTACGCTATTGAATTATTGTTAATTTGGCAAGACATTACACGGTGGCAATTTCAAAATCCATAGATGACAAGCTAGCTTTTGAGAGACGTAATTTAGAAGAAAGACCAAATCCTCTCTTTTCAACCACAAAACCAGCTTTTTAATTTTTTTTGGCCAAATAGGAAAATGACGTACATTTTTTTTTTCTTGATAAAATAAAATGACATTCATGAGTATAAAATAATTTGAGTGAGGGTCACACTCTCCTGTTAATCTGGAGGAATTTCTTCTTCCAAATATGGTTCAGCACTATAATTTAAAAGTGGTTGGAGATGGTGATTACATCAACAAAGACCAATTGGTATGCTTGAAACACTACATGTTACAGAAAGCCACAGCGAATAGCTTATAAAAGATTCTTTAGCAGTAACGTAACAATTGGTAAGAGGATTGAATGGTGGTTATAATAAAGTGAGAGAAGGGTAGGTTATGTCGAGTTGAAAAGCCAAAAAATTGAAGTTGCTGCAGATGGGTATTTGATCAAGAAATACTAATTCCGTTTCTTGACATGTTCATTCATATCAAAGGCCCACATCATTTTACTAATTTTCAATGCTTTCCACTTCCCTCTTATCCAATGTTCATGGTCGAATGTAGGCTTTTCTGTTTTGTTATTTTTCTTCTCCATTCTGACTGGAGAGATATCACCCCAGAATCTAACAACAATGACACAATGCCTGACAAAGGGTGTCTCTGTAAATACACAGGGCTCAGGCATGCTGGGTGGTTACCGGCGAGGTATCTCTCCATTCAAAATAGAGATGGCTCGAAACCAAACCCAAATTAACGTGCTATGAAGAACAAAAGAAACTATCAAATCCTGGGGTCATTCAGTAGCAAACACATGTAGAGAGCGTGCCCAACCCAATCTTCTGTTGTTAGAATGAAAAAGCCAATAAAACTAATTATCGATAATGGGAAAACAGTTCAAAAAAACAAAAAAAAAAAAAATTGAGAACGATGTGATCCTTTGGGAACCTAGATTAAATTCTTGCAACGAATGGGTATGCCCGGTTACGTATGTACATGAGAAGCAGCTTGCCTAATCTTAATGATTCTCCTTAAAAAATATTAGGACGTAGAGGCAATCTGGAGCTTGGCCAGGTGCTCTTGGCGACGTCCCAAATGGAATGCTGTCATTATCCACAAGAAACACACCTGAAATCACGAGCAAAATCCAATTATTTATAAGCCATGCAACAAAGTTCCAGTTTAACTGTATGATTATTTACTTCTCTGCCTTAAATTATTGGTATTGCTCACCATTACAGATGATAGACCCAAATGGCCAGAGACGGGATTTTCTGTAGCTCCATTTAATGTTGCTCTTTCCATAGAGTGGCGTGTGTGGTGGGAAAAAAAAGGTAATATAGTCACTTGGTGTAAAAGAGGGACAAAATGAAATGACTTTATTGCCGCTGACCACATTTTTGTCACCACTCGTCCCTCTTTGGTGCGAGCAACAGAAGAACAACACTTAAAAGAGCTGCAGAGGATCCGAAGTCCAATGACCAATGCTATTCATTTTTTATTAATAGGTAGTGTATGTGGGTTAGGTGTCATTACCATTACAGGTGGAAAGGTGATGTGAGAGGTGAATTAAGCTGTTAAGATAATGAAATGGACAGGGTTGGATTGAAGCCACAATTACAGGTCAAAAATATAATTATTATTTTTGATGAATAGATCACAAATATTAACATATCGTCAATGCATCTTTTCTGTGGAATAAATCAAGGAAAAGTCTATCTATACGTACAGGCAAAGCATAGAGAGAGACAGTTGATGCTTTCCCGTTGAGAGTGCCAAAAAGAAGCTTGTACATTCCTGCAGCTGTTGCATCTCCAAGCCTTTGAACAATTACATCTATACATACCTGCAGCACCATAAGGTTTCACTTGATTGCATCTTAAAACTATGTTTGATACTCTATAAGCTCATCATGCCATAGAGAGTCAATCTTAGTAAAATGGCCACAGCTAGGTTAAGCAGAAATAACTGAGTATTTCATTCTCCTTCATCTTTAAAAATGAAACAAAAGAAGAATCTCTAGTTGATTAAGGGAATCTTGCCTTGGCTTTGTACTTCTCTTCCTGTGAGACAACAGTGAATAGGAGTTCCCTTCCAGGTCTAGTTACGACATACATAACTACCTGCAAAACAATGAAAGTCAAACTGAGCAAATCCACAAACTATGTACCAAGTTGAACTTCCCTTAAAATATACTCAAAAAGAAAGTAAAAGAGAATTTTTCTCACAGCTAGTAAAAAATATATATATCAAAAGAAAAAAAATCACAGTACCATAGACGAACCTTTCGCAGAGTTTCAGAGACAGCTACCACGAACCAGGTTGGCCACAGAGCAATAGCAATCATATTTGAAAAAGCAACAAATGGAGCAGAGCAAATAGCTATAGTAACCCCAGCAATTGTAAGGATACGCCCCTGTACTAGGTTAAGTTGATAAAAGATTAAGTATTAATTTAACTAAAATCAGCAAAATAAATATAAAATGTCTTATTCAAGGACAAATGATTTGATCCCACATTTAGATTATTTTTACTAAATTAAGTTGAATTATCACAATCCATACTATGCAGTTCTGATGCAAATCAACTAGGGTATACACCAAATACTTGAACAGCAATAAGAGAGAACAGAAAAAAAATAAAAATAAAAATAAAAATATTTATTAAAAAGCAAGTACAAAAGATAAGGCATCACAGCAAATCCAATCCTCTTTATATATTTGTCTTATCCTAAACCACTAGATAGATCACCTGAAACTCTAATTCAGCTTTCCAAAGATAAACTCTTCCTAAAAATAGTTAAAAAGAAAGTCCCAGGCATTTCCAATGATTTTCTAAACAACTTCCACTCTTCAAAAACCAAAATAAAGCCCAATAGAAATTTCCAAAGTCATCTCCCTCAGTGCATGTAATAGAAATATTTGAAATCCCCACAAAAATGAATCCAAAAACCATCCTTTCAGAAACGTGCACTAAGGTAAGAGAACACAAGATGTTAGATTATTTGGAATCTCATCATTTCTGACTGTTTGAATCATTTGCTTTTAGAATGACTCACTTTGATAGGGAAATCCGGGCCACTATCCTTTTGAACTGCATCATTCACCCTCTATTAAGAAAAAAATCATCTTTGAGGATGATTAACACATTGCAGTGATAGGGATGTTGTGCTGTTGGAACAAAAATCTTCTAGACTTGATTGTAGTGAAAGGGTTACCTCACTGCTGAAACAACCGTCTTCTGAACAAGGAAATCTTTTCAAATAACTGCTCTCTAATTCCTCCTGCTGAATTCATTCACTATTGTCTCCTCTGCTTATGTTTTTTAACTGCTCTGATTGTTTCATCAGCTGCATGCATAATTAAGACCCTTACTCATCAACTCTTCTTTGGGAGGTTAGCATCATCAGAGCTGCACAAAGGGCTGGGCTAGGCACAGCCCGGAAATTGGCCCAGAAAAGCCCAGCCCAATCTTAAGCCCGATGGGGTCTCAAGCCCAAGTTTAAATAAACCCTAGGTGGTTAAGTTTGAGCTGTGCCCAGATTAACCTTGGCCTGGCCCATGGCCTCAGGGCTGAAGCTTTGAAGGACATAAAAATATAGGATTTTTTTCAAAATAAGATTAGCTTTTGTAATACATACGAGGCCCATAACATTGCATAAGGCCATGCTCGGGCCTAGATGCCTATTTTTTCTAGGCCTGGGTCTGGCCCAAGCCTGTTATGTACATCCTCGGGCCTTGCCCCTGGCCAAAAAAGGCCCAGCCTGAGCCCAGCCCATGCAGAACCCTAGGCGTCATTACAATTTTCTTTCCACCATCTTCACATCCTTTTATGCACGAACGAAAAGGATGATCTTTGATAACAAAAGTAACCAAAATGGATCCCAATTTAAATTCCCAAACCAACCCCTCAATGCAAATAATAAATAAGTTGAAACCCCAACGAATAAGGATCTAAAAACCTTCCTTTTAGAAATGTGCACTTAGGTAAGAAAACATGAAGCATCCAATTGTTTAAAACCACATCATTCCAATCATTTGAATCCCTTGCACCGGGGATTTGATTGGAGTTGATGATATCACGACAATATTCGAAAACCAGGGCTGACATCAACAGGGTCATACATGTGTCAGAGCCCAAAAACCTTAGGGTTTTGTTCGTGATGATTTGTCAGTTTTGTGATCTTTTTTTTTCACAATTTTTTGATCACCAGTTGATGATATCATGACAATATTCGAAAACCAGGGCTGACTAATTGATCTAATTAGGTGGTAGTCTTTTGTGGAGATTCACTTCAAATGGATGTGTCCTTTTTAAGTGCTGATTCAGTATGATTTGACCTTGTGTGATTTCGTTGAGATTTAAAAAGGTTGTGTTCAATTTTGTGATCATATATTGCTGCCGATTGGGGTATTTTGCCCTCCTGTGTTCGATTTTTTTTATATAGAAAATCTCTTGTAGTGTTCAATAGTTATGGTGGGCATAAGGGAGTGTTTGATTGCTCTTTTGACCATGATGTGGTTTTGTGTGCCTCCCTTTAGCGAGCCTATGTAGACCTGTGTAATCGTTATTTGTGTTGATAAAATGGCTGTGTAGCCATGTGAAGTGCCTGTGTGGTTGTCTGGGTTGTATTGTGTAAGTTTGGGGATTCGTTCGTTGACCTAGTGTTGATCTGTTACTGTGATCGTCCACCATGATGTTTATTGTTAGCAAAACCTCGAATCCCTCCAGGAGTATTGATATTAGTGTGAGTAGCAACCCCCCCGCCATGTTCCAAATGCTATGATTACCACTGTCAAGTTTGATAGTACAAACTATTTGGCCTGGCCTCAGTCTATGCTTCTATATATTAGTGGCAAAGACAACAACACATTTTATTTATTCCTAGTGTAATAGACCCAAAGTATTGCAAGTGAAAGACTGATAATGCTATAGTCATGTCCTGGCTTCTACACTCCATAAAGCCTGAATTTAGTCACCACTAGCTCTTCCTTAAGACAACAAAACAGATATGGGATTTTGTAGCTCAAACTTATTTACAGGCTGGGAACACAATAAATGTGTATGAGCTGAAGTAGAGCATCTCCCAGTTGAAACAAGGAGATCTTCCCTTGGCAACCTATTACTCCCCTCTTAAACAGTTATGGGACCATTTCCTTATGGTTAGGTCCAAACGTAAGGAAGATATAATTGGTTATTCCAAATATATTGAGGAGTTCCGTATTTATGAATTTTTGGTGGGTCTAGATCCTGAGTATGAATAGTTGCGATTTACCATCCTTGGTAAAGATCAACTTCCTTCTCTTAATGAGGTGTATGCCTACCTCCACAAGAAAGAAAAAAAAAACATCAAAATATTATGGTTTAACCTGTTCAAATAAAGCAATCACCATTGATTTCATCATCTTAGAGAAGCGGTAGAAGAGGTAATACCCATGGCCATAGTGGTGGTGGTTGATTTGGTGGTAGTTTTGATGATCATGACAAACTAAAATGTGAGCACTATGGGTGTAGCCGTCACACTAAGGACACGTGCTAGGATCTTCATGGCCATCATCCTGTTTCCCAAGTGTAGACTCGTATGTTGTTTAAAGGTTGTGGTGGTGGCCGCTTTGGAAACAATCGATCTAGTGCACACTCTATTACCACAACACCATCTTGTGAGCCTCTAACTACTGTTTCTCCTATTTTTACTGCATCTGATGGGATTTTATCTTGTGAGGTTGAGGTATTTTGTTGGTTCACGACCTAACTAGATCACACTCCTATAGCCTCCACTTCTTTGTTTGCTCATTCATGTACCTCTACATCTGTGCTTAATGCGTCTTTTTCTGCTCCCTCCAACTCCAAAGTAATTGATTCCAGAGTTTACATCATATGACACGTATCTCATCTTTACTTTCGTTTTATCATGTGTGTTGTTAGCTTTCTTCCCTCTTGTTATGTGTTTTAGGATTTGGAAACGAGAAGAATGATTGGACGAGGGTTTGAAAGGGATGGCTTGTACTTGTTGGATACATCATCTGCGGTTGTCTCACTTGTCCAATAAGTTGATATGTTACCAAAGAGTTTGAATAAGAGTAGTCTTGAAGAGCTATTACAGTGACACAACAGATTATGCCACATTTCCTTTACTTCAAAAAATGTTTCCCCGATTTTTTTTTCTTCTTGTTCTAAGTTACATTGTGAACTGACAAAGCATTATCACTCAGTTTATCCTATTAGCTATAAAAAGTTAATTTCCCTTTGATATTGTACATTATAATGTGTGGGGACCAACTCCTATTATATCTTTATTTGGTTTATGCTATTTCGTAACATTTATTGATGACTATAAAAGGACTACTTGGGTTTATTTGTTGAAAGCCAAGAGTGATGTCTTTTCTACAGTGAAGTCCTTCATCTAGTTGGTTTGTATTCAATTTGATGTTAAAGTTTGTCTTTCGATCAGATAATAGGGGAGAGTACTTATTTGGGGGTCTTGCTTCTTTTTTTAATGAGTCTGGTATCATTTATCAAACTGAGCAGAATGGTGTTGTAGAACAAAAAAACCGTCATTTGCTGGAGATTACCCGAGCACTCATGTTCACCACGAATGTGCCCAAAACTTTCTTGACTGAGGCATTGCAAATTGTCCATTTCCTTATGAATCGCATGCCTTCCTGTGTTCTTCAGTTTAAGACTCCTCTTGAGCTTCTCTCTCTTACTCCATTGTTTCCCCTTTCGCCTAAAATCTTTAGTTGTATATGGTTTGCTCATATATCCAAATCTGTTTGTACTAAATTGGATCCCACAACACTCAAATGAATCTACTTTTACTATGTTGTGAATCAGAAAATGGTATAAGTGTTATCATCCAGGTAATAAGAAGCGTATGGTATCTCGCAACGTGATGTTTTTCAAAGGAGTTCCTTTCTTTTCCTCACCAAAGACTTCTCTTCAGGAGGAGAATGTTGGAGTTCAATAAGAGATGTCTTTTGTATCACTCTACCTCTTCCATCCCCTTGTTCCATTTTTCTTTTTTTATGATCATGTTAGTCCTAAGGATGTTGGTGTTCAGGAGAAGCAGTTATAAGTGTATTCAAGAAAAGCGAAAGAAAAGGTACAGGACAAGGTGCCATCTCAAACTCCCAGTTAAGAAGCCTATTTGGAATCTTTAAATCCTATCCCTAAAATATGTATTGTTCCTTCTTCTAGTGTTTCTCCTTTAGATCCTTTCTTTGATGATATTTAATGTTCCCATTGTTATTCGTAAGGGTGTTAGGTCTTGCACCCAACATCCTATTTCTAACTTTGTCTCTTGAAGTTACTTGTCTCCATATTTTCGTAGTTTTTTCTCTGCCTTGTCTTCAGTCTCAATGCCTCGAAATGTGTCAAAGGCCTTATCACAACCACATTGGAAAGTTGCAATGCAGAAGATGAGAGCACTTGATAAAAATAATGTGGGAAATGGTTAATCTCCTTCAAGATTAAAAAACTTGTTGGGTGTAAGGTGTTCATAGTAAAGTATAAAACTGATGGTACAGTAAAGAGGTACAAGGAAAAACTTGTTGCAAAAGGGTATATTTAGTTGTATAGAATTGATTACCAGGAGACATTTGCACCAATTGCCAAGATGCATTAAGTCAGAGTACTCATCTCTCTTGCTACTAAACAAAACTAGCCTTTATATTAGCTCGATGTAAATAATGCTTTTCTAAATGGTAATCTAGAAGAAAGTGTACATGCCTTCATGTGATGAGCTTGAGTTGAACTGGACAAAGCTTGGCTCGTTGCCACCCAATGATAAATTAGAGGTGAAGCAGTTGAAGATAAAGTTAGCAAAAGGAATTCAAAATTAAAGATTTGGGGTAGCTCAGGTATTTGTTGGGTATAAAGGTTACAAGGTCAAAGAGTGGTGTTTTCTTCTCCCAATGGTAGTAAGTGCTTGATCTCCTAAAGAAGACATGGATGTTTGGCTGTAAGCCAGCTATTGTTCTTATTGATATGAATCACAGGCTCAAAAAAGATCTGAATGATCATTTAAGTGATACAGGGAAATATCAATGCCTAGTGGGGTATCTCATATATTTGTCGTTGACTAGGAATGACATTGCTTATGTAGCCAGTGTTGTTAGTTAATTCATGCATGCACTCACACTAACTCATATGGAGGCTACTTATCAGATTCTCATATACCTCAAAGGGTATTCGGGAAATGGAGTGTTTTATTCTTCTAATGGACATTAAAGTGGAGGCGTATACTGATGCAAATTATGTAAGATTAGTTACTGACAGTCGATCTACCTCTGGTTATTGTACTTTCATGGGAGGAAATTTGGTTACTTGAAGTAAAAAATAGGTAGCAGTTGCTAGATTAATGTAGGGCTTCCTAGAAAAAGCAATTAATTCCTACTAGTAATGGGCCCAAATAGAACTTATACAAAGATGATTTCAAGTTTGACAGAATCTGAACAAAATAGTGAATTTACCAACATGCCCCTACAAACTTGTTAGAACTATATAAAAATTTGCAAGTAACTAGAGTAGTGATAGATGAGTAAGTATATAAAATTTCAGGCCTATTTGATGAGTAAGAATTTATAAAAGAATAGGTTGTTCCAGAAATTCCAATAAACTAGTCTTAAAGAACTAGGGTTAGGTTAACAGCAAAATCCAAAGAGATTCAAATAGACTTTTAGGGTTTTAAATAACCAAGATATAGAGAAAGAAAACCCTACAAAAAAAAATAGGGATCAAAAGACTTTATTTTGGAGTGAGGTGATTTTGATTGAAAACTGGCCTAAAAATACCTCAGTGGGTTCAGAATAGGGCTTGTTGTGGTCTTTAATTCCAACAGCTCTTGATTCTTCGCACTTCAAACTTGATCACAGTTGATATCGTTCCAATTGAAGGCAGTAACAACTAACAGTAGCAAGTAATGATCAATATAGATAGAAAGAAGAAGAAGAAGATCAAGTAGAAGGAAGGAGAAATGGACCAATCAACACCAATTGATTGGGCTAGAGGCTCCAACCCCTAGGATCAATCACAATTCACAACACCAACCGTGAGTGAAGAGAGACAAAGGCTCCAAATTTTATTTTTTATTCATCAATGATAAACCTTATATGTCGTGTAACCCTTTAATAGACTCCCAAAACATAAAGAACAGAAACCTCTAAATTAAAAACTCCTATTCTAACTAGGACACTTATAACACTGAAGACTTCTAAAACAAAAGACTAAAACTTCCCCCTAGAGAGGTTGTGAACCAGCTCTCTAAAGGGCCCCACACCTTGACTTATTGACCCACTAAAAGACAAACCACATGGACTATCTACCAGCACTATTATTCCCAATTACCCTTGACTTAAAAGCCTTATTACAATATAACCCAAAAAATAAAAACACCCAAATTACCCCTAAATTTCTAGTTCTCTTTCTTTGACTTTTCTTGGGTTGTGGCCTCTAAATCAACTACTTCTTCTCAAACCAATCAATGGCTACTACATCATAGATCTAATGCTGAGGTGGAATTTAAGTCCACGGCACATGGTGTGTGTGAGCTCTTATGGCTTAAACAATTAATGATAGAGTTGGGTGTGTCTGTTCCTCCCCCTATGGCCTTATACTGTGACAATAAAGCAACTATAAGTATTGCACACAACCTGGTACAGTATGACAGGATAAAACATATTGAAGTAGATTATCATTTCATGAAGGAGAAACTGCAATGGGGATGGATTTGTACTCCTTTTGCATTACAAAGGGGATAAATGGTGTTTGGTTTCATTAAATTGTCAGCAAGCTAAAAATGAGAGATATCTATTCTCTAGCTTGAGGGGAAATGTAGAAGAATTTAAGGGTATAATTGTCCAGATGGATAGTATATCATTGTATACATACTATATATGTATTGGATACGGTAGAAAAAGGTCATTACCCAGTGCTAGTCTTGTAACTATAGGGTGTTGGGAGGGTGGACCGGAGACAGATCTAACCTTTGGCTTTTTTGGTACAAAGTGGTTGCTCATGAGACTCGAACCCGCGTTTTTCAAGCTAACAGCCCAAGCCACTACCATTGCATTAAAGCAATGACCCTAAGGCAATCAAGAAATATATAAATAAAATGTTGTGAGTGTAGGATGAATTAACCTACATGATTTCACTCTAAATGCCTCTCCTTTTTCATTTCTTCTCTCTCTCTCTCTCTATCTTCTTCCTCTTCTTTCTATGTTTATTACAAGAATAAACTTCAACTCCATAAGAGGTTTTGATGTGGTGCATTAACATGGCTTGAAAAGTTCCAACATTTGTGGAAGCCCAAGATCAAAAACAAAGGATGCAAGAAGACGACAAAGTGTTGTCCATAAGATTCCCTTTATTTTTCTGTTTTAGGAATTATTTTAGTTGTTTTCTTTCTATTTTAAGAAGGTTTTAGTAATGGGATTCATGTAATAAGGCCATATGAGTCATGAGGAGGGCTAAAATTAATTTAGAATAGTTTAAGACTGTTTTAAATATTTTTTAAAGAATTTTTCTGGGTTTTTTTTGGCTTGGCCGAACAAGGGAGAGGTATTTTGGTCTAATTCTGAATTTTTTTATTATAAATAGGTCACAAAGACCTCATGTACGATCAATTGAAGAAAATTTATAAATTGAAGTTGGTTTTTTAAAGCCCAAGGTTTGGCTACATCTCTATACCTCTCACAGTTAGGTGAGTTCTTCATCTTCTTCTTGTTCTTTTTTTTTTTTCTCTTTCTTTTCTTGAATCTTGATTATAATCTTCTGAGATTTTATTTCTTTATTTGATTTACTGATTTTTTGCATTAAAGATTACCAAGATTCATCATGAAACAATCTAGATTAAGTTCTTGATTGGATTCTTGATTTTCAAATCTAAAAACGACATTCATACACTTTCTTTTCATCTTCTCCCCCTGAGAAACTATTAAGAAGCCCTTTC
>JAOXJP010273211.1:0-20020 GCA_025762735.1 Platanus orientalis
GTTAAAATTATTAACTATAAATTATTATTATTTACTTCCTTTTAGTAAATAGAGTACTTATTGGTTGTAGACTTTTTGTTATTTACTTCCTATCGTAATCATTTTATCATTAGTCACCTATAATTTTCATTTCATTTCATTTCCTAGTCATTTCATAACATTTTCAATGCAGCACAATGGAGAAATTACCAAAATTGATGTAGGAAATCTTAAGAGGCTCAAATAATTGTTAGAGTACAAGTGTGGAAGCCACGAATTCAAATTTTAGAACACAAGTAGCCATTAAATTTTAAGAAATCAGATAATAGACTTAAGAAAAAGAAGTGGGAATGATTTAGAATAGAAAATAAAGAAAAAAAAGGGAAAAAAACAAGCCCAACGGGTAATTCTGGAATTTCTGGGCATAACTCACAAATTTACCAAAATACCCCTACTCGTGCGTCAGAAAATTTGAAACTTTCCAAATATTTTTTGATGTGCACAAGGGTCTTACAGTTAAATTTCAAGTGATTCTGATGAGTTTTGATGTGTGAAATTGTATAAATATCATTCCCACTTGAAACTTGAACAAAAACACAAAAACCAGTGAGCATATTTTGAAATTAAAGATAGAAAGAAAGGGGTATTAAGATGGAAAAAAAGGGGTTTTGTAGGGGATTAAAACCCTATAGAAAGAATAGAAGAAATAGGGCTTTTATTAGGGGTGGTTTTAACTCACTTATAAAACCCAGAATTTGGATAAAGAAAATAGAAAGTGAGAGAAAAACAGCAAGGAAACTCAGATTGGAATAGGAATTTTAGAGGGATTAAGATAAAGTTCATTACCTTGAAAAATTTGTAGATGCTACCTCAATTCGATGCCCATGATTTGACTAGGGCATGGTGTGGAGAACTCTTAATCGTGTGATCAATCTCCTCTGCAGAATTTAGTATTTCAACACTAGAATCTTCTAATAAATAGATGAGAACAACAAATAAAAGAAGAATAAGGTTGGAAATTTGTTGTAAGAACAAGGAAGAAGAATAGAATGATGCAAGAAAATAGAAGAAGTGTGGGATTGGGGAGGGTAATAGAATCTCACGAGTTCACATTAATGCTACAACCCACGATGGAATAGGGAAGGGAGTGTAGGAGTTGGCGTCACCCTATGTGGAAGGGAAGGGACCATCCTGCGGCTGCCTTGGGAAAACCACCCAATACCACACTTTAATTCAATAAACTTCATTGCATTAATCAAGGGGGGAGGGGTGCCTTTAAATGGGCTTTACAAGTTAAAATTTTGGAGACTTGCCTAAATTATAAACATTCTAAACACACCTAACTTGCTAACCAAGTGTTGCCTAGAACTAAAACATTTTAAAATAAAAGTTTCCTAAGAATTCAAATGGGGAAATAGGGGCTGTCAACCAGCTCATTAGTGAGCTCCTCTTGTTGATTTAAGAGCATGGTTTCAAGAATCGGCCGATTCCGATCTGGATTAGCTAATCCAGATTGGGATCAGTCACAACCGATCCGATCCAAGATCGACCTGGATCGGCCGATTCTTGAAAATACTGTACAAATTTTGCATTGGATTGGCTGATCCAATCCCGATCCCGACTCCGATTCTGCTCTTTTAAACCTTGCTTAAGAGGCCATTAAAAGACAATATTATGGGCTGGACTCAGGCTGTTTTACCCAATTTCTCCTTGGCTTTTCAGCATTATTTCTCACTCATGCCATCAACTGAAAGTCCTAGATACTAATGGCTCTATTGGCCTTATTACATGGACACATAAAATAAATGTTCCCCCTACAAGACTCTTATTAACCCCACATAACACTCTTGCTTGAATTTGGCTTTTGTGTGGCAGCACATACATAAGTCTTGATTGTTCGCATCATTCTCCCGAGGTGGAGAGAAATTTGACATCGAATTTGAAATGAACTACCATTCTTCACAACTTGGTATTATGTTAGGAGTCCATAGTAGAGTTGGTAGGTGTGGAGGTCCGAAAACTATGCTTGAGTGGCTTCCGTGTCTTGGATTGCTTCTTGGCCTTGAATCGAACTTGAATCTTCTTGCATCTTGGCAAAGTCTTACTCTTAGGCTTGATTTGGTTCATGACTGGTGGTGGAAGAATGGGTGAAGATATGCATGGTACACCATTCTTTTCCTTGTTAACAGCTATGCTCATGATTTGGACTGGCCTTGCAGCTTGTAGTAGTCCAAATAGGTCAAATAACAATTTTTTAAAGTAGCGTTATGGACTTCATCTTAGTAGTAAAATTGTCCATTGGTAGTTGTCATAGCTCTCCTTATAACCTCATTCTTTTGGGTATTACTTTTAATTTCCATATACAAGTCTTTCTTGCTCATTCCCATGATGCTTAATCAGTTAGCTCAGAAAGTTTTCGGGATTTCAGCTAGATAGAACTAACTGAGAAAACCTGAAGAGTCATAAACCCACAGGAACCCAACTAGATAGAAATTAGCTAGAACCTGGATCTGATACAAAAAATTGATGCAGCACAATGGAGAAATTACCAAAATTGATGTAGGATATCCCAAGAGGCTCAAATAATTGTTAGAGTACAAGTGCGGTTGCAAAGAATTCAAAGTTTAGAACACAAATAGCCACTAAACTTTAAGAAATCAGAGAATAAACTTAAGAAAAAGAGGTGAGAATGATTTAAAAAAGAGGGGAGCCCTAGGAATTGGCGTCACCCTATGTGGGGAGGGTAAGAGAATCTCACGAGTTCACATTGGTGCTATAACCCACAATGGAATAAAGAGGGGAGCCCTAGGAATTGGCGTCACCCTATGTGGGGTGGGTAAGAGAATCTCACGAGTTCACATTGGTGCTACAACCCACAATGGAATAAAGAGGGGAGCCCTAGGAATTGATGTCACTCTATGTGGAAGGAAGGGACCAGCCCACGACTGCCTTGGGAAAACCACTCAATACCACACTTTAATTCAATCAATTTCACTACATTAATCAAGGGGAGGGGGTGCCTTTAAATAGGCTTTTACAACTTAAAATTTTGGAAACTTGCCTAAATTATGAACATTCTAAACACGCCCAACTTGCTAACCACTAACCAAGTGTTGCCTAAAACTAAAACATTCTGAAATAAAAGTTTCCTAATAATTCAAACTACCTAAAGATGGGGAAATAGGGGCTGTTGACCAGCTCATTAGTGGGCCCCTCTTGTTGACTTAAAAGGCCACTAAAAAAAAATTATGGGTTGGACGACCGACCAAGCTGTTTCACCCAATTCATCCTTAGGCTTTTCAGCCTTATTTTACACTTAGGCCATCAACTAAAAATCCTAAATACTAATGGCTCTATTAGCCTTATTACATTGTTTTTTTGAAAATGAATGAAATATATTAAAAGCCAAAAGGCAAAAGGCGGCTGGAAAAAGCATGAGAGGTGCCTCAACTAGCCCTACAAAAGACAACGAAACATGATACAACTTCCTAATAAATCCAAATTAAGGAGTGCCAATCGAAAATCCACATTCGAAAGGGAACATGAATGTGAATACAAGGAGAGAGCCATTAATAAATTTTAATAAGCATCGAGTGCACCATTTTAGGCCAGGGGGTTGGAGGATCGTCAAAGATGCGATGATTACAAGCTTCCCAAATGGTCCAACAAATCGCGGCTGGAATAAGATTCCAAACACCCTAACCCAGCTCATTGATGATGAAAAACAACTGATACTATCATAAGTTTAGAATCATCCTCATCAACACCGGGGTTATCCAATGCACTTTGAATCGCACCAACATAGAATCTCATAGAGTTGCTGCTAAATTATAGTGAATGAATAGATGGGTAGAAGTTTTGGTTGCCTCTCTACCTATACTACAACAATTAGGAGTTATGGAGCTTTTTCGATTCAAATTGCCTATAGTTGGAAGACGGTCCCACCAAAGTTTCCATAAGAAGAAAGAGATCTTGGATGGAATCATTTTGTTTGAAACACAACGATGCGGAAAAGCAATGTTCTCGCTTTGCACCAATGCAAAATACATAGATTAAACTGAGAAGCCTTTTTCCTCATCTAGTAACCATAACCTTTCATTGTTTTCCTCTCGATCGCCTAAATTACAGGCATCCAAAATCTCGATAAGCTTGCTTATGTCCTCCACTTCCCAATCATTAAGGTTCCTTTGCAACTGTATATTCCAGGAGCAAAAAGATTGAGTTCTAACCATATGATCATTCACAGTCTTCGTCTTTTTTTCTGGAGTAAAGAATAAGGGGAATAAGCGATTTAAAGGAATATTGGATCACCAAGCATCAGTCCAAAATTGGATTGTCTGATCATTATTCACTTTAAATTGGGTGTGTCTTTGAAGGAGTCTCATTCCCGCGAATTTTTTTTTCCAAATGCTACAACCAACAGGCCCAAGGGTGTTGGCCCAAGGGGATTGCAAGAAGTCCAACCGTTTACCTCTTTACAGTATTTGGCTTCTATCACACTCCTCCATAGATATTCTCTTTTAGACCTGAGTCTCCATAGCCATTTTATCAATAAAGCTCTATTCAGATGATGGATTGATCGAATTCTCAATCCACCTTGCTCCATAGACCTGCATATCCCAAACAACTTGACCCAATTGATTTTCCTCACCCCTTGCTCTGCTTGCCACAAAAATTCCGCTGGATATGCTCTATTCTTATTAATAATCTACCTTGGGGCAACATATAGAGATAAAAAATAAATAGGAAGGTTGGAGAGAACACTTCACAACAGGACTAGATTACCACCTTTTGATAAGAATCTTCCTTTCCACCCTTATAATCTTTGTTCCATTCTTTCAATGATAGGATTCCATATTGCCTTAGAAGACGAATTGGTGCCCAAGGGGAGACTAAGATACGTGCCCGGAAAAGAGCCAACATCACAACCCATCGTGGTGGCCAGTTCTTCAATATTCTCTACTTCTCCAACTGGGAAAAGCAAGGTTTTGGATAAGTTCATTCTTAGGCCTGAAGCAACCTCCATGATTAGAAGAAGGCATCTTAAGTTACGAATGTTCTCTAGATTAGCTTCCAATAAAACAATGATTCATCTGCAAATTGAATCAATGGGATTGAAGGGCCTCCCTCCTTTGGCACAAAACCCTCAATCAACCCATATGTCTTAGCCTTTCTTACCAATCTATACAGCAAATCAGTAGCAATTACGAAGAAGTAGGGGGATAACGGATCTCCCTGACGGAGGCCTATACTACATTTGAAATAGTCTTTTGGGATCCCATTCAGGCAGAGATACATATTTTCATCTAGTTTCTCCAACGCAGCCCGAAACCCATTTTATGCATCATTTTGTTTAGAAATGACCAGCTTACACAATCATAAGCTTTCTCCAAATCAATTTTGCACACCACCTCTTTTCTTTCCTTCCCTGCTTTAATCTTGCATTAATGCACTCATTAGCCAATAATGCACAATCTGATATTTGTCTGTCTTGAATAAAAACATTATGATAATCTAATATGATAGATGGGATCATAGCTTACAGACAGATTTTCATCTTAGATAATAACTTATATAGGTAACTCACCAAGCTAATTGGAAAAAAATCCTTGATTTTAGTAGCCCCTTCATTTTTTGGGATCAAAGAGATGAAGGTTGCGCTAAGGCTTCTGCATCACTGATTGTTTGAATGAAAGGCCTTTAGAGCCACATAAGCATCCTTTTTCACTACATCCCAACATTTTTTTGAGAAATTTGGTTGGAAAATCATCAGCCTCAAGTGCTTTGTCATCTTCCAAGCTATTTAGGGCTGACTTTACTTCCTCCATTGAGAAAGGCCTTTGAAGCTACCTTTGTTAATGTTTGGACGAGAAGGAATAGGCTCTAAGAACAACTTCTTAAAATATTATTCTATACTATCTCGAATTTTGGTTGTATTAGTCACCTATTCTTCACCAATCTCGAACTTCACAATTGAATTGATGGAATTTCTCATCGTTGCCATTCTGTGAAAAAACCGAGTGTTCTTATCTCCCTCCTTCAGCCAGCAAGCTCTAGATTTCTGTTTCCAAGGTATTTCTTCCATTTTCAACAACCGATTGTATTATGCAACAAGTTCATTATTAATACTATGGTCACTTTATGAAGGGGCTGTGTGGTGTTTTTGCTCCAACTTTGAAATCTTTTGCAAGCAGTAATGTTTTTTTTTTCCACGCTTCCAAACTCCTTTTTCCAACAGCATATTCTATTTTTTAGGAGCTTTATCTTTTGGCTGAATACATAATTGGCTATTCCTTCAACTATGTTTTCTTCTCACCAAGTCTTTAAGTTTTCTTTGAAACCTAGGATTTCCAACCACATAAGTTCAAACTTATAAGGTTTAGGTTCTTGCAGGCTGCAACTCCCCTGCATTTGGTATGATTGGGAAGTGGTCCGAAGCTGGATTAGGGAGAGCTTATTGGGAAATCAGAGTAGATTGCTCCATCCAATCCGGAGCGTACAAAAATTTGTCGATCCTACTACTTGATAATCTTTGTTGCCATTAGACGACGGGAAAACAGAACCTCCCTTTGAGTCTTTGAGAGGTTCACCAAGTTATGATCATCGATGAAGTCATTGAACATTCTCATTTGATAGGAGAATCTAGAGGCACCCAATCATTTAGATGGGAATCTTACCACATTGAAGTCTCCATCCAAGCACCAAGGAACTTTCCACTCTTCCATCACCCTGCTCAATTCCTCCCAAAGTCTTGTAGAAGCACTTTGATCACATGGCCCATAAACCCCTGAGAAGGTCCATCTATATCTATCTCCATCCTTATTTCTACAAAGAATCGGCACAAAAGTCACCATACTTTGAGTCCAAAACATCAATCTTCTTGGAATTCCATGATCTACTAGAATACCACCTGTGTTTCCTCTAGCTAGCTTGTGAATATGATGAAAAGGAACTTTTCCCCACATGATGTCCAAAGTAAATTTTTGTGTTATCTGTTGCATTTTTGTTTCCTGTGAATATCTAACCTTCACCACTTCACCAAGTCTTTTATCCCCCTCCTTTTCTCCTCCTCCAAACCCCTAATGTTCCAAGAAATAAAGTTCTTCATCATTAGTAATACTTGTAGTGCATCTCCTCCTTTCCTTCCCTTTTTCCTTCTCCCTAGTTCTTCATAATTTATAGATGAATGAAGTTTCTTCAACTCTCTAGAATATTTACCGCTAGGCCTTTCGATGGAATTTCCTTTTCTCTTTCTTGGACTCCATCCTTGTCTGTTTTCGATTTTCCTGAATAGTTCTTCAACTCGTTGTTTTGAGCCTTTGAACGAGATGTTAATACCTTTGCTTACCTTAGCCACTATCCTCAAAATCCAACCAGAAGAGGAAGGAGGAGGAAGTATTAAGATAGGTTTAGCGATCATTGCCTCCTGAATATCGTCTGAGTTTTCAAAAGTCCCAACATGCGACCATAACTCCCCTTTGCTAGCTTCAATAGTATAATCTCCATCTTTTAGGAGCAAGCCCCAAGTTTGATTTGAGACGGTTTTCCTCCTCTTTCTTGCTCAAAAGGAGGATATTTGTAGGTTGCTAGGATTGACGACTTGAGCTTGGCCTTCTTCCACAACTTGAACGTCTTTTGGCTTCTATTGATGTTTTTTGGATGGACTTTTCAAACTCATAATTGTGCCCTAAAAGTAGCCTATCATCTTCATCGTCCTTTTCGACGTAATGTTCATTTTTTTTTTCCATTTGTCTTCCAGTAGCTCTTCCTCTACGCTTGTCCTTAACGTTTTTATTGTCTTTGATTGCAATGTTGCTCGCTTTTTAAGATTAGGAATGCTCAGAAACTCAATAGAAACTTGCTCTTGAGTCGATTTTCCTTCTTTTGCCCAATTCTTTCTCGGTCTTTCTTTTTGATTTCTCCCTCTTTTCTTCCTAACCATGTTCCATTCTCCCTCTTATTCTTTAGGGCATCCTTTGTCGGAGATTGTTTGGGTACGATTATGGGCCGATAAAGTAGGCTTGCTAAATTTAAATGAGTTGAAATCAACATTGGGCCTCGAGTTGGGTATCGACATAATGGATCAATCGTAGGCCATGGGCCACATGGTCTATAATTTGTATTATTGGGCCTTTGGTTCCACTGACTAGTTTCATTCATACGACCAACGCTATCATCAACTTGGTTCGGCCCTCCATTCTGGTTGAATCAAGGGCCATAGTTCTGCTAGTTCTTGTGACCCATCCGTCTCCCATCCTGTTCATATCCCTTGGTGTTTCGACCACGATTGTTGCCGTTAGGGTTTCTCCTTTTAGGATGATGATTTTTGCTACTGTCTCTTTCAAAAATTGAACCCCTCGTATTCTCCCACCTTCCACGCCATCCCTTGCCGACGTTCTCCTTTTTTCCATTAATTGCCGACGATCTCTCCTTTTCCATCTTCTCGACCAACGAATTGAGCTGTGACACCAATAAAAAATAGGGGTTTGCCTTCCTCCACAGGGCTACATGAAAAGCGAGAGTTCCATCTGAAATCCAGACAGTGCTTGGGGAATTTTCTGGTGAACGAACCTTTAGTCTTACCCACTCCATTGATTTAGGGTTTGGGTTTTCAGATTGCACAAGACCCCCGCACAGATCTCCTATAGCCTGGTATTTTAAAAGACTCCATAGATGCATAGGCAAGCCATAGCACCAAATCCAGCCCTCAGAACTCATATCCCAATTTTTGCTGCATCCTGCTAAAGGATGCCAGACATCTAGTAGTATACCTCCTCCTTGCCAGGTCTTGTGGTCATGATGCAGAACTCAATTTGTTTCCTGCTGAGAAGGGAAAATAAATAGAAACAACCCATTTACCAATCTTTTGACTTGCAAATCCCCTTCAACTTTCCAAACTTTTGAGCCCCATTAACTAAGAGAATGAGGGCTTAGATGGTCTCCAACAACTCTTCAAACAAGACAAGCTTTCAACCATGTCAATCTAGGGTTTTTCTCTTCCTTTGTAACTGAGAGAACCCACCTTCTGCCTCGGGTAATCTTTTGAGGGACAGGAAGAGGGGGCCATTTTAGATTTTTTAATATAGTATATCTGTAAGAAGGGACAACTTCCGGGACCACAACCTTCTCCTTTCTAGATTGTCGGTTCTCCCCAAACTCCCTCGGCAATCTACCAAATCTTTGCTTGGCCCCAACTCATAGATTCCATATCCTTCAGGGAGGGCCCCAACCCTTTCTTCGATTAGACATTCTTAAAATTGCCGGAGTTTGTTGTCATTGCCGTTAGCCTGAGGTTGCAGAATAGGAGAAAATGGCACTCATTTCGAAGTATGTGGGTAACATAAAGTGAAGATTAACTCATAAAAATGATTTATATTATTTAATCATTTCCAAAGAAACCACCAAACTCTCCCCTATTAGCGTTATTACATGGACACACAAAATTAATGTTCCTCCCTACAAGACCGTTATTAACCCCACGTAACACTCTTGGTTGAATCTGGCTCTCTTTTGGGACAGCACATACATAAGTCTTGCTTGATTGTTTGCATCAATTTTTTTTTTTCTAATGGTTTGAAGTTAATTTCAAATTGCACTTTACTTGCTTCATGATCACTGCCTACCCATTCTCCAAACACTTCTTAATTGTTATTTGCTTTTCACTTCCCAAGGATTTATTGAGCCTTGCTTCCCGCTTCTTGCTTTGGTAACTATGCTTTAAACTATGGGTCCATTTAGATTGAACAAAACAATTGGGTCTTCAATGATAATGCAGAACCATCTTATAGGTTGTACGTGAAAGCGAAATGTTGGATTCTCTTTTGGTTAATTTGATTTAAAAAATGTGAAAATATAGATAGAAGAACGTTATTAAGGGATTGGGATACTATTATAGGGATATGATATATAGGGGCCGTTTTTGCCCTCATCCTTCCCATTGTAAGGGGTTTCCGTTTCAGCTGTAAATCCTTTTTGGGAATTTCATGTCCCCTTTAATAACATCTCCTTTTCCTTGTAAAAAAGAAAAGAAAAGACAAGAAACATCTCATTGTAGTGGGTGCCTGGATACTGGATAGGAAACCACCATAGCATATGATTTAGCCATATATATATATGCAGGGGCGGGCGGGGATGGGTTTGATGTATATCAGGGAATTTTCTGTAGTATAAGGCTTCTATGATTTCTCCAGTTGGTGATCTCTTTGTCCCCCTCTTCCTTGTACATGCCTCTTATCTTCTTTTTTTTCCCTCTCATTTAATGAAATTCATAGGTATTCATATAAAAAATATTTGCATTTTGATTAGCTGCGGCTAATACTTCCTCTGTGGTCAGCTCTTTTGTGTGTTCTCTTTTATAGTAAGATTCCTAGTTGTTATTTGTGTCATTTTCTGCTTATATTTTTCTTACAGGAAAAGATTGTTGCTCTTATAACTTAGGTTCAACCTTCTTCACATCTGCATGCAGAAATAACAACTATTGCTGTTGATCCAGCTTCTTCTGGTATATGCATGAATAATTGAAGTGTTGAACATCTGCCATTGAAGATAGTATCTTAGGTTACTGGATTTCTTTTTGCAGCAAGGTCATTGTCCACAAATCTGGCGTCTGTGCCATCAAAACCACCCCAAATGTGGATAATTGAACCTTCTCTGGGGCCTTCACCTGCACCTGTCCCATCTCCATTATATCAAGGTATTTAATATGTTCTTGACCTCTGCTCCATATCCGTGGGCCTTTGTTAGTTTTCCGGTAATGATTCTACTTGTATTTTCCAGGCTCTGTTACCAGCCCTAGTAGTAGTCCTTCGTGGAAAGATCATCATCATCATCATCATCGTCGCCATCGGAAGAGACCTCATGCTATTTCACCATCCCCCTCTACAGCATCAGGTTGAGCATTGAGTTTAACTTTTGATCTTCCTAGTTTCACTTTTGCATTTCTCATCGCTTCACATCATTAATTGAATTAGGACATAGTACTGTGGCTTATACATTAGAATCTATTGCAGGTTGTGATCCAATCACTTGCTTGGAGCCACTTACTTCAGCTCCATTTGGTTCACCTTGTGGTTGTGTATCCCCCATGAAAGTTGAACTTCATCTAGGTGTAGCTCTATATGCAGTTTTCCCTCTTACTGGAGAGCTTGAGATTGAGGTTGCAGCAGGCATGTATCTGAAACAAAGTCAAGTGAGGATAACGGGTGCAAGTGCCGATAGTCGAGATCAAGGGAAGACAGTGGTAGATATTGACTTGGTCCCACTGGGAGAGAAATTTGATAACACTACTGCTATTCTGACTTATGAGAGATTTTGGTATAAGAAGGTGCTGATTAATGCAACTCTTTTTGGTGATTATGAAGTGATATACATCAAATATCCAGGTAATAACCTCAATTTACCGTTTTTCCCTTCCTCCCTTTTTCTGTTGTATTTATGGTGTTGTAGTGTCTTTCAGGGCTTCCTTCCTGTCCATTTGAAGGTTCCATGGGAAGTGGTCCTAGTGGAAGTATTGGAGATCATGTAAACCCGATTATGGCAGATTTTCGTGGCAAGAATCAGAAGATGAATGCTAGAACCATTGTTATTATTGCTTTGTCTGCTTTTGTACTCTTCTTGGTATGCTTTACAGCAGTCTTCATCATCTTAAAGTGCAAGAAGCATGGAAGACCATTGACAGCTGTTGGTACTGCGACTGCATCATCCACTACTAAAAGATCTGGTAGTGATCTGATACTAGTTGAGCTTTGTTATACAGAGAAAGAAAAATGTGGTTGCATTAGTAATTCATATGGTTACTTTTTCTTTTACCAACCAAAAAAATGATTGGAACATTTTCTTCTTCATTTTTCTCTTTTTATTATACTTTGATGCATTCTTTTACATCATCCAACTTAGTATCACAGCCCTGTTATTTTTCTCCATGACGCTAGTTGGTACTTGGTAGACTCGTGATGCGGACATTGGAGGCAAGGTGGGACCCACACATGGCTTTGGTGGGGTCCACACGAGAAGACACATGGAGGAGCATCTTCGGGACACATGATGGAGTCTTTTGGAGTTATTTTACTGTTTTACTTAGTGTTTTATGAGTTAATAGAGTTTAGGACCTAGATGGCATTTTAATTTTTGTTTTTGGGTAATTTTGTAATAAGGCATTATTGCTAATGTGATTTTAGTAATTTTAGTGAGTCAACAAGTCAAAGTGGGGCTCTCTTAGTATCTTGGTCAAAATCCTCTAGAAGGGTTTATTTTTGGAACTTTTTGTTTTTAGAAAATCCAAGTTTTTAGTAATTTTGAGGTTAGGAAAGTCTTAGGTAGCAAGTAAGCTAGTAGTTTAGGAGTTTCTAATTTGGTTTTTTGTTATTTTCATGAGTTTGTGAGCCTATATATAGGGCTGTATGTTTTTGTATTAGTATGATGGAATTAATAAAAATTTTGGTTCGTTTCTTACTCTCCATGAGTGGAACTCCCCTTGTTCAAGTTTTTGTTGCCTAAACTTGAACCCATAGATGATGATGTCCAAGGGTTTTTGAGGTAGGTGATTACCCACACAGGTATTTTTATCCCTCATCTCTTCTTTCCTTTCCTTTCTTCTCCAGACCAGTACTTTAATCTTTGATTACCTCTGTTATAATCCACATTAATCCTCTGTTTCAGATATGGTTAAGCCTTGTTTTCTTTTTTTTGGATAACAGTGCACTGCCCTTTTGTCCCTACTTTCAACCACAACCAGTCTGTAAACCTTGTTTCCTTTATTGATGACACCCTGGTCATACAGTTTATCTTCAGTTTCTGCTAAGGCCTTAGCTTGTACACTATTTGATAACAGTGCCTGCTCTTTTGTCCCTACTTTCAACCACAGAAATTTGGCCCTGAATTTTAAATCGATAACCAGTCTGTAATCTGCCCGATTAAACCCTATTATTGAATGGGACTTTCATTCCCTTTGTGTGAAATTTTCTCAGAGCAGATCATACTGTTTTGAAGGCTCTTCCGACAGCTCTAAATCCTCCTGACACCTGAATCTTATTGTCCTTGTTGAATCCCCTTCATAGTCTGTAAACTGTCCAGATTGGGATCCTATACATCTTATAGTATTCTCCATTTTAAAAGAACCTTTTATATGCTGTATGAACTTCACGAAATACCCTATGGTTGATGGTCTTACAATTTGAGCTTAAGTTTGGGACCACTAGTGATTAGTCTGACCCTGTTTAAACACTATATCAGTACCTTAATTGAGGCTGTCTGAAACCTTAATAGCCTATCAGTGGGTTCTTGGATAGTGTGCTGCATCAACTTGGTAACTTTGAGCTCTCAGTAGAACACTTTATCTATCTATATATATATAGTAATTTATTAGAAAGAGGAGAAAATACAAAAGAATAAGAAATTTACGGACAAAAAGAGACTGATGCAATCAATTTGAACAGAAAACTAAGAAAGCCCAGTAAAAAATGAGATCGTGAAAATGGATTCCTTCAAAAGATTTCAAGTGGGAGACCCAAAAATACATAACCCAAGATGCTCTTTGAACTTGGAAAGATCAGCACTGACTCCTCTAAAGGTTCTGGCACTCGGTTCCTTCAAGATTGATCAATAAATTGTTGTTGGAAGGATTCTCCATAACATATTTTCTCTGAGAGGGTTGCAGATGGACCAAGCACCCATGCATGAATGGAGTCTAATGAGCACATGCATCACCCAGTGGGTCATAAACAGCTTTAAAAAGAAGGACAAGGCTTTCCATGCACTAAGACAATGGACGAGTAAGTTTACATCTCAACAACACATGCTACACATATTCAACAAGATTGGTGCCTTGTTGTAATTAGCAAGCTTACAATGGATGAGTAAGTGGTTTGTTGTTTTGTTGCTTTGCCACGTGACAAGGTTACCACCAACAAATGTACAATATTCAGAACTCAGAAGTAGACTGCTTATCTGACATGGACCTTGCCCAATCTGCATCAGTAAAGGGTTCAACTCTGAGACCATTTTGTTTAACATACAAAAGTCCCTTGCCTAGACTTTTCTTCAAATATCAAACAATATGTATGTTGCCGCAAGGTGTTTTGTAGTGGGAGCATGCATAAACTGATTGAACTCCTGCAGCATAGACTATCTTTCTTGGGTGAAATCTCTAAGTTTTGTTAACAATTATGGCCGAAAACACCAAGGAACTAGTAGAGAGAATGTGTGAAGCCGTTGGAGCTATGGTAGGTAAGTTGTCGGAGCAATGGTAGGTGAGGGTTTTCTCCCTGCTAGGAATGTCCCTCATAGAAGGGAACCTCCGTGGACGGGTGGTAGACTGCAGGTTGCAGCATCTTGCTGGCATCTTTCTATTTCTAATCTTAGGGGCCGTCATCCAAGAGGTGGTAATGATGTTGATGCTGGATCATCCATGAGAAGTAAGAAGTTAGATGATCATGAATGATTAAGCGGGGTCCACATAGAATTTGTTTTTAGGTTTTTATTTCTTTTGAGTTGTAATTCCAGAAATTTATTTAAGTCCACATTTTCTAAGGTCAATACTTGCCCTTTTGGCTAGATTTTGGTGTCTTTAGATAGATTATTCAATTACCTTTCAAACGAGACCAAGATTTGGCAAATCCAAAGTGATTTGAGAAAAGAGTTATGAACAAATTATTAAAGGGATATCAGTTTGTGATGGGAATGAAGTTTTTAGAATGTTTTATTTGACATAATATTAGAAAAGTTTTAAGTTTAGAATTGTTTGGCCTACAAGTTTAGGTTTTAAGTAGTTTTTTTGTTTTTAGCCAGTTCTATGTCTTTGTTAATTAATAATTGCTATTAAAGGATAGTCGTAGGATTTAAAAAGTCTTGGGAGTCAAGTTTTAGGAATTAGAAAGTTAATAAAGTTAGCAAGTGTTGTTTTAGAAATGATTTTGAGTCAAGGTTTTAGAAAGTTCGTAGATTAGTTTCTATTTCTTTAAAGTTAGTTTCTATTTCTTTTAGGTAGTTTCTAAACTACCGAAGCCTTATAACTTATTTAAACTCTCAACCCGGCCTCCCTTGCCATTTGTACTCTATCCCTAATTGTTGTGGGGTCTTTTTAAAAAGGGATATCTTACATCATATTTGGTATTAGAGCTAGGTTGCCAATTAATTTCTATTAGTTTGATCCTTTTTACAAAAGCCTAGCTAAGTCTCTTATCAACTTATCTTTAGGGTTTTTTCAAGAGACCTAAAATTTATTTAGGCCTATTTTAAGTTTCTAAATAATTTTAGGGTATACTCTAATATTCTTGAGCTTCGCCAAAATCCTTTCTCAAACAATATTAAGGCTACCCTAATATTCTTCTGGGGTTCCTGAAAGGGTTTTCCCTAACCCTAAAATTTCTGAATACCCTGAATCTTTGGTAGAGGTCCCCAAACATCATGGTTCACACTACACCTACACTGTCTACTATTGTGGATGGTCATGCAACAGAGATTTAGGCTACTAAACAAGAATTAGTCTAATTGACAGGTAGAGTTGCAGGGTTAGAAACTAAGATGGATATACAGTTCGAGCAACTCATGATAGCAATTAAGCCAAATGGGAAAAGAGTCGATGCAAGGAGCAGGGTCATTTAATTCTACCCGTTGATCAAGCCAACAAAGTGAGATTCCCCTTACAGTGCTTCCCTTAATATATAACAAGAGGTGACACCTCCCAGGCAGGAGTCAGTACATAGAGAGATGACTCTACATAATCTTGCACATTCTGAGATTGATAGACACATCAGAGTAGATGTGCTTGATTTTGATGGTGAATAGGGTGTGGATGCTTTTCTAAATGGGAAGCACAAGGTTAAATCTTTCTTTGAGATGAATGAGGTTTTTGAGGTGCGGAAACTACAATTTTAGAAATCCAAGCTAACTGGTATGATTCAGATTTAGTGGAGCATGTCTTAGTCTGACCATGGAACTGTGACAACTTGGGGTGAGACGAAAGTGGCTATGAAGAAACGATTTGCTCCCAAGGATTACAAGTAGAGAGTTCAGATGCAGTTATCACAGCTCAAGTAGGGTTCTAGTGTTAGTGATTACGCCAGACAGTTCCAACACTTTGCCACTAGATTAGGCTTCAGTTGGACTAATGAGGTCCTTGTGTCTATGTATAGATATGGTCTCCATCTGTAGGTTTCGTAGGGGCTTTGCTACTAGTACTATTTTTCAGTTGATGAGGCTATCCAAGTAGCCCAGTATATTCAAGATAATCTTCAGATCCATAAGAAGACTAATGTAGATGGCAGTGCTTATTTAAGTAGACAGACTAGTAGGCTTCAACAGACCAGGATATCTTCTCCGCTCAGGACATTACGGCAATTCTCTCTATCTAGATCTAGAGGTTCAGAGGGATCCGTATTGAAGCTAAATGAAGATCAGTGTTATAATTGTAAGGGCTATGGGCATTATAAATCCTAGTGTCCAAGCAAGTTTATGGGCCTTATTGAAAAGCAATCAGTAGAGAAGGATGAACTTGAAGAAGTATATGAGCCAACTGAGGATATGGTTTTAGAGTGCGAACGAGAATTAGTAGAGGAAGCTAAGGAAAGAGCAACCAAAAGTTTTTAGGGTTGATGCACCCCATGTTCATGATGCAGAGGATATGTCTAGTGCAAATAAAGTTGAAGAAGGAACGATTTACTTTTTCGTCGTAGCTGATACCACATGATGGACTAGGAATCCTTGGACTTCCACCCCAATTCAGCATGGTTGAGTTTTCCAAGAAGGGGGGAATTGATGAGGCATCTCTTCAGTGGATGGAGAAGTACAAGCCTTTATGGAAGCGAAGACCAAGGTTTTTGAAGAGAACCAAGTGATAGAGTTGGTGCTCACAGTTTTAGGTTTTATTTTTAGTGTTTTATTTTTAATGTTTTAGGAGGGTTTTAATAGTGGATTTAATTTAATAAAACCATTAGAGCTAAGTTAGAAAGTTGGTATTGGAATTAGTTTAGAAGAAGTTTATGAGTGTTTTTATATTTTGCCCGCGGTTTGGCTATATCTTTATACCTCTCACGGTTAGGTGAGTTCTTCATCTTCTTCTTGTTTTTTTTTCTTTTCCATTATTCTCTCTTATGTTTATTTCTTATTTTCTTAAGTTTTTTTTTTTTTTTTTTAATTTCTATTTTTTTTAAATTTAATTTTACTGTTTCCTTTATTTTCGTTCTTACTCTTTTCTTGGTTCTTGATTTCATCTTTCTTCTGGTTCTCTTGATTTTTATATGACATTTGTAGTTTATCTCTAATTTTTGTGGGGTCCTTTTAAAAAGGATATCCTAATCATCTTGGTAGTAAGAATTGAGGGAGAAGTTTAGAGTCCCCAGATGGTATCGGCATGGGGGAAGAAGGTTTGGGAGGTGTCTGGAGATTTCAAAGTCGAAGTTAATGCCTAACAGCTTGTATCATCTTGTCTTTTTGTCGATGTGATGGAAAGAAAGAAATAAGTGGCTTTCGATTCCTCATGGATGTCCGACATCTTTGGGCCAGTTGTAGTCACTTTAACCTATCGGAAAATAGAAGATGGGTGAAAGGGTGTATGGATTACCTGTGCATTTGTGGTGCTTGCCGCTTTTTAAGGCGATTGTGGAAGAATGTGGTGGTTTCCTCAAAGCAACACCATTGGATCATCTATTTGTAGAATGGATTAGGATTCTTGTCAAATAGGGGAAGACTCTTTTGCCTGAGGTCTTCATTCATGATGGTGATAGGATTTACAGGCTCCTTGTGTGGTTAGAGCAACTCCCATGTCTGTTGGAGCCTGAGACTCATAGAAACAGGGGTTTTGAAACAGGGGTTCTGAGAAAGATTTATGTCAGTGATGGTGTGCAAATGTCGGAGCCAGGATTGGAGTGTTTAGTTCCTTGCCTCAGGGGGAAGCATCATGCATCAAAGGGTTGGTTGACGACAAGGATCTGTGAGCATCACGTTAGTTGGAGTTGGTAGTGGTTATGATGTTGTAAGTGGTCGCTCTATAAAGATCAAAATTGGTTAAAAGAGTTAACACATGACAGCAGTTAGGGCTTCTAATGATCGTGGTATCAACAGGGACAAGCATGATCGAGGTGAAGTAATGAAATGGTAGCAAGCTGGCTGTACTGTCATGGCTAGATTTTTCTGTCACAACTACCTAGTGCCTCGACTATCACTTATCCAATGTCAGCCTTACCGCTAATTGAGCCCTTCTTTGACCCGCCGACATGTCCCATAATGCACTGACAAGGATACTACTTGTTGCCAAGCTCTAATGTCTCAAGCCCCACTTGACCAACTCACAAGCTCCTTCCTTGCATTGCCATGGTGCTCGTCCTACTTAGAGGGTCCTTCATGTCATCGTTACTTGCTAGCCATGTTTAAACTGTATTGAGGCAAACACACGACTAGTTAGCCACATCGGCATACACACCATGCCATCAAAATGCATCTTAAATGACCATGAAGCTCTTAATGCTCTAAAGGTAGTATTAAAGGCCCAACATGCCTACAACACATCTTTGAACTGCCGTCGAGACATTAAGAGCACTGACACTCATGACACTCTATGAGGGCACCATGATTTTCCTTACAAGATGTCATTCTTCGTTTTGCCTGACCACCGAAGTGATCCTCTAGTGCAAGGCCAAGCTCATGCCAAGTATCAGGATAGGCACACTTAGGTACAAAGGCCATAAGATATCTTAATTGGTTTTCACCATGCTACCACTATCGCACAAGGTGTGTTAGTACTGTATAGGTGTTTACCTTAGGCCTAAGCTTAATGCGCAGTGCCACCTACACCAAGGCCCCAAGCACCGCCCTTAAGGGGAGCCCAACCTCTAAGATAAACTTAGGAAACTCCTCTAGGTTGCATAGAATCACCCCGAACCCATGTTGGGGATGCCTTGCAATTTAAGTTCATGTAGGTTAGCTGGTTAGGAGCATGTCATATGGCACACTATCCGTCATGTTGCTTATGTCTTGATATGTCTTTTGGCCACGCCAAGGGCTTGGTGCTTCTGAACGCTCACCCTTCCTTAAGGTGTACGCTAAGCTTTTTATCTGTTGCAAAAAACGAACGTCTTTTTTTCTAAAAAAACATATTGGCTTATTTATGAGTTTGTCATTGTGCACTATTTACAAAAATGCCACTGTGCCAACGCCAAGGATGTAGTGCCACGCATGGCCCAAAAGACTTGTTCTTGACAATACGAAGAGAAGGGAAAAAAGGGCAATTTGTATTCGATGATGGCTTGAAAAAGGTTTCAAATTCAAAAGTTGTTGATGTGAAGAGAAGGAGAAAAGGGGTGCAAAATTCAGTTAGGGAGTGGCTCAACCGAATGGGGGGTGGGGAATTGATGGAACCCTTTTGGTGCATCCAAGCTCAGTAGACCTAGGAGCCTAATTTGTGCAATGGATATATTTAAAATGGGCCCTCAAAGTAAATAGCCTAGAACTACTCGTCATGGGTTGGGCCCATCTCAATGGGCTAAAAGTTCGTCTTCTGTAGCCCAATCGATTTGGGATTCTAATCACTCTCATGAGGTAGTCTTATGGCCATGGTCATTTCAAGGTTTTCTCTCCTAACCCTAATAAAAGGTCAAAATCGAAAAAAGGGTTCTCACAGTTGGTCGAATCTTATATGAAGGAAAGAGATGGGAAGAGAGGTTCTTGTCAGAGGACTTCAGAGGTTGGCACAATGCAGGTGGGGAATTCTTATCAAGGAAGGGTTGCATCAGGACAAATTTACACATATAGTCTTTACTATAGCAAGTAAAGGGAAAGCAACAATGATAGCTTCTAAGTCGGAGGAGTCAGATTTGGAGGGTGATCTTTGAAGCCATAGGGAATCTGGTTGTTCAGGTCATCCTTTTGAAGATGGTGAGCATTGGGTGAGTCTTTTGTCGCTTATTACCCATGGTAATCATAGTGTCATGTTGGAATCCTATTGGTGTCTTTTAGAGAGTCCGGTCAAGACTCCTCCTCCATTGTGAAAAGGCGTTAGGTTAAGATCATGACTTGGGGAAAAAGTGGCGTTAGGTTAAGATCATGACCT
>JAOXJP010273222.1:0-20019 GCA_025762735.1 Platanus orientalis
AGACCAATGACTGCACCAGTGAGGTGGAGTGAGACAATACAAGTTGAAGGTGCTAGAAGGACTAGAGGAAGGCCAAATTGACCTGGGTTGAGGTAGTAAGGAGGGACATGCCAGTTTGTAATTTAACAACAGATATGGTCCTACATAGAGCAGAATGGTGGAACGGGACTCGTGTAGCCGACCCCAAATAGTTGGGATAAGGCTGTTTCTTGTTGTTGTTATTGTGTAATAATTTCAAAGACAATAGTTCAAATCAATCTTTCAAAAGGAATAATCATGTTATGTATGAATAATCATCTCACAAAGGTAATAAAATACAAATAACCAAATAATCTTTTATGTCTAGCAAGATCCCAAATATCTTTTTTTTTTGAGAGGTAAAAGATCAGCTTTATTAATAAAAGAGAGAGAAAACAACAAGGAAAGAGAGACATTGGGATCCCAAATATCAATTTGAACTAGTTTAACGGACTTTATCTCTGACTATCAACTTGACTTGCTTTCTAATTAACAAGCTTCACACTCCAGACTGGACATAGACTAATATTAATCTTCAAATTTTTTAGTAACAAATGACCTAAACAACTATGCCATTGGATAAGAGAGACATTGAAATGTAATGTAGTTGCACAACTTTCTGGATCCTCAGCTAGGCAATATAGACCATTTTCTTCACGTTTGCCACCATCACATTCTTTGTCATGAGGTTTTGAAAGATATAAAAAGAGGAATAAAATGCTACGAAACATTGCAATGCTTGAGTGAGTTTACTTACAAAGAGTAAACTAAACGGAAAATTTAGAAACATAAAGAACATATTTAAGAGACAATAAAGATGTAGGATTAGCAACTTCACAGCCACTATTGGAACATGTAGAATCATCAACAAGAACAATAGTAGATTGAGATCCAAATAAATCAAAATCCAAATTGGGAGAACGTACCAGTCATATGCTTAGAAGTCCCCCGAGTCAATAACCTAAGAAGACTTTTTAGTAGCAAGACAAGCAATAGTGGAGTGAACTAAGGTAGTTTTAGAAGTGGACGGCCTCAAGGTAATATTGGAAGCTTGAAGACGCTACAATAAGGAATTTTATTTTTCGCAAAAAAGCGTAACAGGTCCAACACTTCCACTAGGAACATCACGAGTAGACGGATGAAGAACATCTTTCCAAACTACTACTGGCTTTCCAAACCACTAGTAGATCTCAAAATACTCTCTGTAGTAGTAGTAGCATTAGCTCATACTGGCTTTCCAAACTTAACCCAATGTTTTTTGACAATGTGATTGGTTCAATCATAGTTTGTACTCTTTTGTATTTCTACACCATGTCCTCTACCTTTATCACCAAAAATTCCCATAAACTCTACCATGGACTCCTAAACCATCCATACCACCACCAAAACCACGTCTGCCAAGCATAGATACAAGTGCTGAATTTTCATTAATAGAACTTCTAGTAGTAGTAGGAAGAGTAATTGCTGCTTGTTGAACCTCAGAGTGTACATTATTAAGCGAAAGTACTAATTGCCTAAAAATTGGGGTTAAAACTAGACATAAACTTTGCTACTTAAAACTCATCTTGTTTCTCTTATAATTCGTCAACATTGCTTGTTATTGGTTGATACATGTTTAAAGGTTCCCACATATCACATAAAGCGTTGTAGTCCTCATTCAATGGTTTATCACCTTGTTGCAACATAAAAGTATTTTCATATAATTGATATATAGAGACATTTTTTTCTATGAAGTACACACCTTGAAGAGTTGTCCATACCTTCTTAGCAATATCTATTAGGGAGGGGGAATTTTTGGAAATGTGTTAAGTTTACTTTGGCATCAAGTGAGAATATCAGTTTTTGGAAGGATGTATGGGTTGGGGAGAGGCTACTTATGGAGATATGTCTAAATATTCACCAATTGGTATTGGATCATCATATTTTGGTGGCAAAGTCTAATGGTGAAAAAAGAAGAATTTGGGTCTCTAGATTGAGAAGAGATTCAAATGATTGGAAGGTTGGAGACTGACTTAATTTATTTGAGATATTTGGTAATTTGAATCCCAACAATGATAGGGGTGATGGATGTTTATGGAAGTTGAATCAAAAGGGATGCTTCACATCTAAATCATTATATTCCGAGTTGTCAAATTTTTCAATGATTTTGTTTTCCCATAATGGCATTTGGGTTCCGAATATTCCATCCAGAATTGCGTTCTTTATGTGGAATTGTTATTTGGATAAAATTCTAGCCTTGGATCATCTTCAGAGTAGAGGTTGGAACTTGGCTAATAGATGTATCTTATGCATGGAAGAGGAGGAATTAGTAAGTCATCTTTTCATTCATTGTCCTATGGCGAAAGGAATGTGGTATTTTCTCCTTTCTCATTTTCATGTTCCATGGGTTTTTCCAATGTTCTTTAATGAACTGATTTTGGGTTGGTGGTTGAGTGGCCTTGGAATTAGTCATCAAGACATTTGGTGTGCCCTTCCGAGGGCTATTTGCTGGGGTTTATAGAAGGAGAGAAATGGCAGAATCTTTGAGGATAAGAATCGAAGTCTAAGCAAGTTGAGGCTTTTTATATATAATTTCCTCTTTGAGTGGATCTCGGTTGGGGGTTCCTTTGATGAGAAGGAATGGTATGCCATATGGTGCGAAGAATTATAACTTTTAGCTTGATTGGGGATAATTTTTTGGTATTGTTATATGTTGTTATCACTTTCGTAGTGATTTCCATCTTTTGTAAACTTTTATTGTTTTTCCTTACCTATCTATAATAAATGATCTCTTTACCTCTCAAAAAAGAAAAAGAGAAAAAAACATAACATTTGCACTAATAGATGGCTTTATACTATTCCATAACCATGTCAACACCAAATAATTATCTTGTATCCATTTTTCATATGATGATGTTTTTGGAGGATCTACAGTAATGAATTAACTTTCGTCTTACACCTAAAAAAACCTTTCATTGATTGGGCCCATAACAAGTTATTATTTCAATTCAACTTTATACTTAGAATCAAAAGATTTACATGGTCTGCTGACCCCTTGGAAGAAACTTTCATCTCACTAGATGTCGACATGATAATGACACCCATCACACAACACAACTTATACACTTTGTTGGAAATATTTAGCAACCTTATGCATTGTGGTTGTAGGCACAAATCGATAAAACCACAAGATTGATCCTAACCCCTAACATTCCATAAAAATTATAATCCCTAATAAATAATCTCTTTCTAATGGATTGAATAATAGATTCCATAAAGAAAAACTGATTTCAATCAACATATGTAAATGAACTATCCAAAAGAAAGATACGTTATTACTCACCACGATTAGATAAATTTACACATCACATCAGTTCTTTTTTATGTATTGATCTTGAAAGAAAAGGACATCCTTTAACACCCCACAAATATCACTCATCGTATCTGTTTGGTGCACAAACAATAGGTGGTATAGCCCTTTAATCCACCGCCATTGATCAAAGATTAAGGAATCCATTAGGGTTTGATGAAAAGTTAAAAAAAAGAAATGTGAAGGAGACGCCAGGGAGAAGGCTGATCAATAACAGGATTAGATTTGCTTTGATACAATGTTAAATATTAATCTAATAAAAGAGAGTTAGAAAGGAAGATAGAATAAAAGAAGTGAGAAGAATGGAAGAAACCAAGAGAGGAGGAGGTGTGAGGGAGAGAAAACTAGGGTTCGTTAACTTTACAGTGATGCCTGATGCGGGAGCATACCATGTCAAGAAGAAGTTGGAAGACCATGGATAGTTTTCCGTGGAGTGTCCAGTAGTGTAGAACTAATTTTATATTTTAAGGGGGGTTTTTGCAATTATTTTAAGTCTTAGGGAGTTGAATGTAATAAGACATGTTTGTTAAGGGAGGTAGAATATGATTTTATTTTAAAGGGTATTTTTTGTCTTTTTATGGATTGCCATCTTAATCCATATGACTCATAATATGAGCTGCAAGATATCTCCAATATTCTCTAAGATTTTGGAGAATATTTGAGAGATGTTTGGGGGACTCACAATGCCAATTCAATAGTCCAATATTCCCCAAGATTGTGGAGAATATTTTGGGAGATTTTTTAAGATCTTTTGGGGCTCAATGAAACTTGGCCAACAAGTCAAATGTTGTGGTAACCAAGATTCTTTTTCTTCTTCTCTTTTGGAATCTTATTATTATAGAAGTCTTTTATTATTTGACAAGTTTATTTTGTTAGAAGATCTTGAATTTAGGATTTTGTTTTATTTTATTCTCCATGTAATGCCTATTTAAAAGCCACATTAGATCAATGAAAATCAATTGAAGATGAATATTTATTTGAAAAAAAGACACGTGTGTGTTGAAGTAGGTGTGGTATCCCAAGTTTTTTCTCAACCCCTCATCACCTCACGAGCATTCTACCTTATTTCTTTATCTTTTTCCCTCTTCTTTCTCCTTTGTTTTTGCTTAATTACTCTTTTGTTTTCTTTAATTTCTTGTTTCTCTTTGCATATTCAATCATTCTTGAATTGGTTCTATTAATTCTTGCCTTATTTCTGTGACTGATTTAGTTTCTTGAATTATTTATTTAAAACTTCAGCAATCTTTATTAATGCAAGATTTTAGGCTTTTGTTCTTATTTAATTAGTGCAGGAATCCTTTTCCTTTAGATCCTACATCAAATTGGTATCAGTGCTTAAGGTTTTCCAATTAATTCTTATTAATTGGGATCCTTTCCATAAAAGCATATTTTAATTTCTTCATTTTTAGTTGATATCCATTCTAAATATTTTAAGGTTCTTTTAAAAGGTGCCTAAATTAATTTAGGGTCTATTTCCAGGGTTTTGAATAATTTTAGGGCCTACCCTAAAATTGTTGAATAAGCCCAAAACCTTTTCTATCAACTTTAGGGATTTACTAAAGACCCTACCGCATTCGATTCTTGTCTTAATGCCCTAAATTTTTTTGTGGGTTCCCTCCATTATTTTAGGGCTATCTTAAATCCTTCTTGGGTCATCCTGAAAGGGTTTACATAACTCTAAACTCTTTGTGCAAGCCTTAAAATCTTTGTTGGGGTTTCCAAAATCATCATGGTCCACACTGTGAATACATTGTCTACCATTGCAGATGAGCATACAAAAGAAATTCAATAACTTAACTAGACTGTGAAGGACATTCAAAGTGATATGAAGGGTATGTAGACACAAATGGCAGAACTGCAAAAGACTTTCAGTATGATTGCTGTCAAATTGCCTCCATTGAAATCTTCTAATACAGCCCATCAACCTCCTCTCCAGGATGGGGAAGATTCTCAGATTGTTTTTCCTCCTTTACAACAGTCTCATAGTGTACAAGGTGCAAGAACATCACAACAGTTTCAGCATGAAGATGATCCACGTAAAGAATATTCTTTAAAAAGAGCAATGAAGTTCGGAGGAATTTGCTCCTTAAGATGAGTCTCCAATTGACGACAAGATTGGAGACACAATTAATGACGAGGAGGAACATATGGAAGACATCAAGTTGCAGTCCAAGGGATCAAGCTTGCTTTAAGAAGAACCTATGTTGCATTCCTTTATGATGAATTCAAGGATGTTGCCCCTACAAATTGGAGTATACATCCTCGAATTTGAGCCTTCCATCACAATAAGTTCGTGGTTGAACTTCTTTAAACCCGGGGAGTATGATGGGGGGCATACCATGTAAAGAAGAAAAAGTTCGGAGACCATGGATAGTTTTCCATGGAGTGTCGAGTAATGTAGAGTTAATTTTATGTTGTTAAGAATTTTATGTTTTAAGGGGTTTTTTGCAATTATTTTAAGTTGTAGGGAGCTTAATGTAACAAGGCATGTTTGTCAAGGAGTAGAATAAGATTTTATTTTCAAAGGTATTTTTGTCTTTTTATGGACTGCCATCTTAATCCATAGGATCCACAATATGAGCTGCAAGATATCTCCAATATACTTCTAAGATTTTGGAGAATATTTGAGAGATATTTGGGGGACCTACAATACCAATTTAGTAGCCCAATATTGCCCGAGATTGTGGATAATATTTTGAGAGATTTTTTAAGATCTTGTGGGGCCCAATAACTTGGTTAACAAGCCAAATATTGTGGAAACCAAGATTCCATTTTTCCTCTTTAGGAATCTAATTATTTTAAGAAGTCTTTTTATTTATAGGAAAGTTTATTTTGTGAGAAGATCTAAAATCTAAGATTTTGTTTTATTTTATTCTCCATGTAATGCCTATTTAAAAGCCACATTAGACCAATGAAAATTAGTTGAAGATGAATATTTGAAAAGAAGACATCTTTCAACCCCTCATGTGAGATGAACATTCTGCCTTCTTTCTCTCTCTTCTTTCTCTTTTTTTTTTTTTGCCTAATTTCTTTTTTGTTTTCTTTAATTTTTTGCTTCTCTTTGCATATTCAATCATTCTCGAATTGGTTCGTTTAATTCTTGCCAAATTTCTTTGAAAGATTTAGTTTCTTGAATTATTTCTTTAAAATTTCAGTAATCTTTATTAATTCAAGATTCAATCTTTAGGCTTTTGTTCTTATTTAATTAGGGTAGAAATCCTTTCCCTTTGGATCCTACATCAATGTCCCTTTCTCCTATTATATTAAAGTAAAACCAGAAAGACATATGTACCCTTGTGGTATATTAGTACATAAAAACGTTATGTTTAACAGCTACCTATCCTGGAAAGTTGGGGGACATTATGTTGATAGCCAGTTGTCCAAGTCTATTGCTTGTTATTTTCCAAAGATTTGAAATCATGCATGATTTATTATGCTATTCTATCAAGTACCGGATGCATGTCATAGCATAGATGTGTATTCTTTATTGTTAGGACTGGCCAGAAGAATGTGGTTACAGCCATTATGCAGATCTTTTCAACAGAAGTCTCAATTCTAAATTGTTCAATTTCTGTGCGCTACATCATGGCCTAGAAATGAAAAGTTTTTAAGTCATATTTCAGGTTCCTTCAGCCAGTGGCGGAGAATTAGAGGGTAAATCTGGTGAATGTAAGAGCAAAGGTCATTTAAAGCGATCTAAAGGCAGCTTAGGAAGCCTGGGTATGCTTAATGGCAAAGGAAATGAGATGGGAAGAGCGTCTGGAGCATCTGCCAATGGTGGCATATCACAGAGGTAAAACAACTCCAGGTTTTGCAGATTTCCTAGAATATATGTGACATATAGAGCACCATATTTATCATGTCTATATCAATGAGGTATGCAGTGGTGAGAGTGGGAGCGGAGGTTCAAGCGAAAGTGATGCCGATTCTCAAAATGTATGAATCTCAAACTTGCTGCATTCCTTTTTCCTAATTTTGATCATGGTCATAATCCCTAATGTACTTAGAAGGTTGAGTTAGAATTGTCTAATATGCTTTTCTTTTTAGTATGACATAATCTTAATGCTTTATGTATTTCCAAGCTCCACGGCCTACTTTTCTACTTGCTCTAACAGAATATCTAAACTATACATTCTATGGATACGGGCAAGAATATATGTCTCCTGCCATCTTCTGCTATAAAATAAATGAGGATTATCTCATTACCCGATTGAATTTCCACAGAGTTCTCAGCAAAAGCCACCTGGTGAACAAGGTTCTGTTGATGGTAAGTATTCATTTTGAGTTATGTACCCGTATGTTATTTCAATTCTTTTCTTCTGATATAATAATTAGTTTGGGTACTGTGTTTATGGATCGCAGCTGTGGCCCAGAATGGGAGCACTGCATGCAGTGTATCAAGCATGGTTACAGGGACACCCCCAACCCAGGCCATGTTGAACCCAAGTACGGTATTGGCCATGCCACCAAATGGTGTTTCTGGTCCAACAACAAATCTGCACATTGGCATGGATTACTGGGGTGGGTCTGCACCCTCTCCCATTGCTACAGTCCGAGGCAAGCTCCCTTCTGTTCCAGCTACGTCAGCCATTGTTCCCTCCTCTCAAATGGTACATCAAGATTTTATCCCCTTGAAACTCTGGTTACAGGTTTTATCTATCTCTGATCTCTCTGCTTTTTTATATTCATGTTTCTGAGGGGTTTCTTCCTGTGACTCAGGATGAAAGAGAGCTTAAGAGACAAAAAAGGAAACAGTCAAACAGGGAATCAGCACGACGTTCAAGGCTGAGGAAGCAGGTCAGAAATGTGTTTCGATTTCTGTACTTTACATTAATATAAACAGGTTGCTAGCACATGCATTATGTTTCACTAGTATGAAGTATCCTGATTGTCTGAAACTGCCAATCTGCCCTATGTCATGTTTATAAACCGCCAATCAACAGTATGCTTTGCATTTGATGTTTGTTGATTTACTGATTGTTAAAAGACCTAATTTATATATTAAGTAAACCAACTAATTTTGGGACTTAGGAAATTTAAGTATGCTGTCCAAAAATCTGATGGTGTTAAAATATGTGAAAAAGTGATCAAACAAGGCAATAATGTAGAGGAACAAGCAAAAGGTTAGGGATTTAGCATGAGAAATTTAAATAAAAGTTGGGACATGTTTATGGTTGTAAAAATAGGGCTGGAAGTGATAATATGCTGGAAAATTAACACCACAGCTCCAAAACCATATACTACAAAGTTTCAACAGATTACTACTTTAAGGATTCAAAGAAGATGATGAATTGGAAATTGGTAACACCTGATTCATGTAGAAACAGCCTCCCAAGATCTTCCATCTGCAGCCCACAAATAACCCAACATGAGGAGTCAAAAATCCCAAAAGTGAAGGTGATTCAAAAAATCTAGCCCCTAAGTAAGGGGTGCCGCCTGCCTCTACAAGACCCACACTACAGTTTCAATTTGAGAAACTTTTAAGTAAGCTGCTTCCACACTTGGTGTTGCCCAGGGGTCTAGTACCTCCTAAAAATATCAACTCAGTCAAAAGTGTAGCCTGGTGGTGGTGCTATTTGATTTCCCAAACCCTCTCCAGCAAGCATGTCTCACGCCTCTTAGGGAATAACCCTTATGGGTTTGGATTTGGAAGAAGATATTCTGCTAGATATCACTAGTACTTGGATTGTCCAGGGATGTATGTCACTCTAGAGAAGTCAAACCATTCAAATCCCTTGCGATATGGAGCTGATAATCGATTCCCAGAACTGCTCCAGCAAGTAAGTTAATGCCTGGTGATGAAAGATTCAGTTGGAACTTGATGGAAATCTAACCTTGATGCTGCCTTTTTACTTCAATCAGGGTCGTCCAGCACTAAGACACCTAGAGGAAGCTTCAAACTTGATCTAAACTTGGTCCTTGCAATTTGGTGATGAATCTCCTTCAACAACACGAAATTCAGTAGCAAAATTCTATAGAAAAAGTAAGAATATAAAGAAAAAAGAAGGTAGGAAACCTTTGACCCAATGGGGAGGGAATGGCCTCCACCACCAGCGTTAAACTAGGTGGGGGCCTAATCCCGTTCCAGGGTTTTGCGGTATCCAACCTGCAAGGAAGAGGAGGAAGAAGAAGTTCACGTTGAACACAAAGCCAAAATCGCGTGTATAAAAATTTCTGGTCATGGGGCTTATAAAGACCCTCCCACGACTAGGTTTAATACAAGGAAATAAAAAGCAGTCCAAAGTACCCCTCATGGCTAATAGCTTATGCCAAAAATACCCCCGAACTACAAATAATGACATAAAAAATAAAAAAGAAAAGAAAAGAAAAGAAGAAACAATGACCAAACTGCCCTCACAATGTGTCCCCCCCAACAAGAGATACCAACACTATATAATAAACTAAAAGCAATACAAATAAATGACTCTCTAACATGTAAGGACCCTCTACTGGAACCAAAGTAGGGGTCCAACTCTCCTGCGCCTCCTTTGGTAGGTCTGGAACTCGCGCCTGGACCCGATGTCCTCATCAGATAGTCAATCTCAATATTCTTAGTCCGTTTGTAAAAAACTGGAGTGTTCACTATATGTGTGCTTGGTTATTGCAATATACTTCAATGGAGCTTTAACCTTTTTTTACCAAACTCTTCAAAAAATGAGCAGTCATATCAAATCACATGTGGTATGTGCCATTCCTCTATATTCTAAATCTGCATTTTACCTTGCATACTGCTTTTTACTCTTCCAAGTGACTAAGTTACCTCAAAAGAACATACACACACTACAATGAACCTCCACTTTGAGGGGGAACCTGCCCAATCAACATCAGTGTAACCCTAAACTTCTAGATGCTGAACTATTATTTTACCCCAGCAATTCTGTCTCCTCAAAGTATATTAACCACATATTTCTTTTAAGACGAATTAGTATCTTATTTTGATCTTGCTACTTCAATGCCCAACAAGTTAACACAATAGTTTTGATTCCTTGATACAAAATTGACAACAAAGATGTTCATTCAACCGTTGGATACTCATAGCATCATATTACCAAGTTTAGAAATGTAGCGATCTATGGGTATATACCCTCTACAACCAACAGCTTGTTTTTCCGGTTCTAAATTTGACTACTTTCATGTATCATTTGCATAATGTGTACCCATTTTCTCTTCCTTAGCCTTATGTGAGCTAGGATGATGGTATAGAAAATGGAGAAAGAGATAAGTGTGAACCAAGGGTAAGTGGTAGATAAATTTTGAAAGGCCACATACTGAGAGATAGAGCTGTACAAGAATTTATACCTTTCCAAAAAAAGTTGGAAGGTTAAAGGAAGGATCAATAAATGAAGGCAGATCAGCAGAAATGATTGGTGTTGAATAGATGAAACTGGATTCTGTACAACTTTGGGTCATCTGTACACTTTTAGAAGTGTTACTAGTGGAGAATCCTACAAACCAGCTTTAGTTTCATCACACTCTGGACATGTGCTTATATCATCTGGATGATGAATCATTGGAATAGTCAACCTTACTTTCTTGACCAGACATTGAAAATTATGGAGCATGTTTGAAAGGGAACAATTGGACACACAAACACAAACAGTTTACTTAAATATAGACAATAACACTGATAACTATGTTGGCAACATGAATAACCAGAGAAAATGCACTAGATTTCTTGGGATCAAGCCTATCAACACCAGGAGCAAAATGTTTTATGAAATATTGTTGGAAATGCAGTGCCCACAAGATCAGTGAGTAAGAGAAGGAAAAAGAAGAAATAAGCAAAAAATAGAGAACACAAAGAAATTAAGTGGTTTGGCCAGGTTGCTTGCATCCATGGGTAAACTGGTGGGATTCTTCTTCACCAATCAAGGAGAAAAGAAGAGAATACAATGATGTTTTCACCCTCTGCACACAACCAACCCTAGGAGCTATCAAAAGATGCATCCAAAAATCCAATTAGTTAAAGAAAAAACTGGTACGTTAGGAAAAAAACCAGACTGAGAGATTTACCATTAAGAACAGAGGAAGGCATGTGGTTAATCAAGTAGCAGCCTGTGAAGATTGCGTTACCCCAATAAATCTAGGGTACAGTCATTTAGGGCTTGGACTATCTCAAAGAGATGCTGATTTCTATATTTTGTTGAGGAGTATTCATACATGGAGTTTGATGCAATATATAGTGTTGACCAAAATAAGATTGTATAGGTTCTGAGGTATGCTTTTTACATTGTCAAATTGAAAGCCGCAAATATTCATTCCAAATTTTTTTCCATATGAAATAATTGAATTTTTTTTTTTTGATAAATAACCATATTTCATTAAAGAGAAAAGGGAAGTACAAGGAAGGATAGAAACTCAAAATACTAGAAAAGAAAAGAAAAGAGAAAAAGAAACCCAAGATTACAACCTACTCATCCACGAACCATAACCAAAACAGCTATGGGAGGCTACCCATATACATATACTTTCTTTGTACCCCAGATTTAGTGATGTAGCATGCATGATAAAATGCAATGCAATGGGACCCACAAGTAAATTAAACTAGCAAAGCCAACAATAAACAAGATTCCTACTCTTATCAAGTGCACAAAATAACAAAGAAAGAGAACTATTGATAAAACTACTCAACCTAACAAGTGTAGGGCATATAAAATAAAGAAAACTAGTACCTAAAATACCTAGATTATTGACTACTTTACAAATTAGAGAATAGCTTAACAAAACAATGTGTAAAAACCTACTAAAAGAAGCTAGAAAATAGGCTAACGAAACATGTCTAAGACTCTAATGGGCTGGCAGCAACCAATAAGGAAGGGTATGGGAACATTAAAGTATGCAAAAGGCCACACAATCAATAAGAGAGGATACAAGATGAAATCAAACAAGTTGGGGAGTGCTGGCAGCAATTATGAGCGGGTTCTTTGAGGGTTAAAGAGGCACATAAGGACTATGTAATAATGACAAAAATCTGGGAAGCAGCAAATATAAGATAGAGAGATGTATAGAGAGGACCTTCAAGCAACCAATGTATGAAAGTAACCATGAAGAACACTTGGGCAGCACTTAGTGATGATGTAAGGGGTCCTTCTTCAGAAAATTAGTTCTAGCAGCCAGTAGGACACCTTCCCAACTCAAGTAGTTAATCAGCCACCATAGTAGGGCCTCAAGTATTAACTAGTCTTCTTTGGATAGTTTCATCAAGCACTTATTGTGCATACTCTGGGCAGAAACTTCTATTAGGTGTGTAGGGGTTTAGAAAATACCTTTCCCAAATAAACACCTTGTGTCAACCTTGTAAAATGTCTCTCCAAAGCAAATCTTTAATCAGCCCACCATAGAACTCTGTGATGCTCAGGACGTGGATATTGTAGAAGTACATGTATTGTTGAGGGTATATTCGAAAATCCATGTATCCATACATATACCACATATTGTTGTTATACGGTATACAAACATTAAATAATATAAATATTTTAGTGGAGAGAGACCCTAATCTCTCTCACACGATTCTCATTTCTATCTTTTCCTTCTTCTTCTTCTACTTCCCTTTTCTTCCTAATACCATAAAATCAAGTTGGTATTAGAGCCAAACATTGATCAAAAAGTGTAGAGTAGATACAGACAAAGAAGAGGAACAAAAAACACTACTGACGTCAGCGTCCGTACGACTAACATCAATAGTCCATATAGGTGTCAGAGGTGGCCGAAGACATGGTTATGGTCAGAATGATTAATGGGGGTTTATGAGTATTTTTTTTCAGATTTTTTGGAGCCTGGAAGCATTTTTTTCGAGTGGGTTTTTGCTGAAATTCAAAAATCCTCAAATTTGTTTGAATTGATCGATTTGATTAGTTAGGAGTTTTTAAAGATGATTAATCACAAGTGGATGGGTTGTTTTTTTGCTAGGAATCAAACAAAACTTGTTTCACAAGATTTGGTTGAATATTAAGGTTGTGGTGTTCATTCTTCTCTCCTACAGTCGTGATGCCTAGTGCTTCTATTCAATTTTTTTTTCCGTCAAACACTCTTTCTCAGTATTTTTTTTTTTTGTGATGAAAATCTTTGGAGAACATTTGTGTATGCCTGCAACCTCCTTTGTGGTGTGAATCTGTGGATTAGGTTTGAGGTCTGTAAAGTGTGCCGCAGGGGTTGTGGAAGTGTGTCCTCCTATGTTTCCTTCGTGGTGTGTATTGATTGTAGGTTGAGTTGCCTTGCTCGTGATTTGATTTGTTTTTTGAAGGCTGTGGAGCCTTGTGATTGGTGATACTTGTCATTGTTGTTGCTATATGGTTGCTCTACATGTGCTCTACTGTTACAAGTTACTTTTCCCATCATGTCTGACCTCAGTGAGACATCTAATACTTCTGTTACTGTTGATGCCAGTGTGTATGGGTAGCCTCCCTCTTGATGTTCCCAATGCTTAGATTACCATAGTTAAGTTCGACAGGACCATTTATCTGGCTTGGTCTTAGTTCGCCCTTCTTTACATTAGTGGTAAAGATAAAGAGTATATTCTTGATAATATTCCTATTCCTGATCTCAAAAATCCTAAGTATTGCAAATGGAAGACCGACAATGCAACTGTGATGTCTTGGCTCCTTCACTCTATGAAGCCCGAGTTTAGTTGTTAGTATTTACTTCTCAAGATAGCCAAACAAATATGGGATGCTATGTCCCAAACATATTCAAAAATTGGGAATACAGCCAAAGTGTGTGAAATTAAGCAAGCTGTTTCTCTATTGAAACAAGGTGATTTGTCTTTGGCTGCCTATTATTTTAACCTGCGACAGATGTGGGACGAGATGGATCATTATCGCACCTTTCATCCTAAATGTTCGGATGACATTGTCGCTTATGCTAAACACGTTGAGGAGTTTCGTATTTATGAGCTCTTAGTTGGTTTACATCTTGATTTTGAACAGATTCAAGTCAACATCCTCGCCAAAGTTCTGCTTCTATCTCTTAATGAGGTTTTATACACACCTACATTGTGAGGAGAATCAACGTAACACTATGACCTAGTCGGCTCCGAGTGAGAGATTTGCCTTAGTTTCTTTTTCTCAGAGAGGTGGTAGTGGAGGTAGTGGTATGTGAGGCCATGGGGGTGGTAGATTTGGTGGTTTTTCTAATGAGAGAGAAGTTAAAGTGTGAACACTATGGTCATTTCCACCATACTAAGGACATCTGTTGGGATCTTCATGGTCGTCTTGTAGATGTTCCGTTTCGTTCTTCCACTTCCCGTGGCTGTGGTGGCAATCGTTCTGGTGGTAGTTGGCTTAGTGCAATTCAGTCACTTCCACTCCTGCCTTTGAATAAGGTCATGCTTCTATCAACACTAGCACTCCTGTCCCTGATTGTACCTTGTCTCATGAGGAGATTGATGCATTTTATTGCTTTGTGGCTCAACTAGAACCTCCTACAACAGTCTTTACCTCCACATTTGCCCACTCAGGTACATCTACATCTGCACTTAGTGTGTCTCTCTCTCTGATCCTTCCAGCTCCTAGATCATAGATTCTGGAGCCTCCCGCCACATGACAGGTATATGATGTGTGTTCTGGGAAGGATAAGGTACTTATTGCTGATGGATCTTATTCCTTCATGTTGGAAAAGGTGTTGTTATTGCAAGTCCCTCTATTCATTTATCCTCTGTAAATCATGTTCCTAATTTTTCTCTTAACCTCTTGTCTATTAGTTCCCTCACCAAATCCTTTAATTGTAGTGTTATGTTTCCTTCTTATTGTGTTTTTCAAGATTTGGAGACGAGGATGCTGATTGGCAAGGGGTTCGAGAAAGATGGACTATACCTATTGGACACCACCTCACTAGTAGCTTCTTTTGTCCAACAAGTTCCTACCTTGCAGTAGAGCACCTCTACTAAAATAAGTTCTGCAGATTTTATGCAATGGCACAATAGATTAGGCCATCATTCTTTTTCTTTATTACTTTAGATGTTTCTTGCGCTGTTTATTTCTTTTAAGTTTCATTGTGAACCTTGTGAGCTTGCAAAACATTGTAGATTTGTTTATCCTATTAGTAATAAAAAAAGCTCAATTCATTTTCATGTTGTGCACTCTGATGTGTGGGGACCTGCCCCAATTGTCTTTTTATTTGGCTTTCGTTACTTTGTTACATTTGTTGATGATTTTTCTAGAGCAACGTAGGTGTATCTTTTGAAAGCAAAAAGTGATGTGTTTTCTATAGTTAAATCTTTTATTCGCATGGTATTTACCCAGTTTGACAAGAACGTATATATGTTTTGCTCTAATAATGGAGGAGAATACTTATCTTGGGGGCTTTTCCTCATTTTTTGATGAGTATAGTATTCTTCACCAAACCACTTGTTCTGGTATACCACTCATGTTCACCATGAATGTTCCAAAGATTTTTTGGTCTGAAGCAGTTTAAATAGCAACATTCTTGATAAATCATCTACCCTCTCGTGTGCTTAACTTTTGAACTCCTCTCGACCTTTTCTATCCTTCTACTCCTCTATTTCCTCTAACTCCTAAGACTTTTGGGGTATATCTGTTTTGTTCATATATCCAAGTCTAATCGCACAAGGCTAGATCCAAAAGCACTTAAGTGTATTTTTCTTCGCTATGTAGCGAATTAGAAGGGACATAAGTGTTACCATCCTGCCTCTTGCCATGGCTTTGTTTCATGGGATGTTACTTTCTTTGAATCCATTCCTTTTTTTTTTTTCTATGCAGAAGTCTACTTAGGGAGAGAGTGTTGGTAGAGAGGAGATATGTTCTGTTGCTCCATTGCCTATTTCTATTCCTTTTTTCTTTGATAGGAGTGGTCATAAATCTGTGGACAAATCTATGGATGTTGGTGCTGAAGGGGAGAAAGAATTACAAGTGTACTCAAGAAGACACAAAGACAAAGACAAAGGTCATCCTACATCTCAGCCTTCCTGTCAAACACCTTCCTCCGATCCAGGTATTGATCTTTCATCTATCCCTCCTGTTACTTCTTCTGTTGTTCTACTAGATGATACTGATGTTCTCATTGCTATTCGTTAGGGTGTAAGATCTTGTACTTAACATTCTATTTCTAAGCTTGTTTCATATTGTCATTTGTCTCCATCTTTTTATGCACTTTCTTGTGCTCTGTCATCTGTATCTGTACCTTGCAGTGTATCAGAGGCTCTCTCCCAACCACAATGGATGAGGAAATGAGAGCTCTTGAGAAGAATCGTACATGGAAAATAGTTGATCTTCCTCACAACAAGGAACCTGTTGGGTGCAAGTGGGTATATACTATAAAGTATTGAACAAATGGTACTATTGACAGATGTAAGACAAGACTGGTGGCTAAAGGATATACATAGACGTATGAGATAGACTACCAAGAGACATTTGCACTGGTTGCTAAGATGAACTTAGTTAGAGTGTTAATTTCATTGGCTGTATCTCAGAAGTAGCCTTGGTATCAATTTGATGTGAAGAATGCATTCTTGCATGGTGATCTAGGGGAGGAAGTCTTTATGAAGTCTCCACCTAGTTTTCAAAATGTAGGAGCAAAAGGGAAAGTTTGTAAACTCAGAAAGGTGTTATATGGCTTAAAACAATCTCCAAGAGCCTGGTTCAAGAGGCTTAGACCATCCACGGTGAACAATGGTTACACTCAATGCTAAAGTGATCATACTTTATTTGTGAAGCATGACAAGAACAAAGTCACAGCCTTGATAGTTTATGTTGATGACATTGTGGTTTTTGGTAATGATGCAAAAACAATCAAGATACTAAAATCATAGTTGGCCAAAGACTTTGAGATTAAGGATCTGGGTCCACTCTAAGTATTTCTTGGGTATTGAAGTAGCAAGGTCTATTCGGGGTATATTTCTATCCCAAAGGAAATATGTTATTGTCCTCTTGACAAAGATAGGGATGTTGGGATGTAAACTAGCCACTACACCTATAAATCCAAATCATAGACTTATAGATGCTCAAGATGTAAGACTCGTTGATGCAGATAGATACCAACAGTTGGTGGGAAGACTGATATATTTATCCTTGACTCGCCCTGATATTTTCTTATGCAGTGAGTGTAGTTAGCCAAATGCATGCTCCTCCTATGGCTCAAATGGAGGCAGCATATCGGATCCTTGGGTATTTGAAAGGGTGCTTAGGGAAGGGAGTCTTTTATGCTTCTCATGGACATCTTAGAGTGGAGGCATATACAGATGCAGATTGGGATGGACTAATAAATGATAGACGTTCTACGTCTAGCTACTGTACCTTTATGGAGGGAAATTTAGTCACTTGGAGGAGTAAGAAACAAGTAGTGGTTGCTCGCTCTAGTGCAGAAGTGGAATTTCGCTCCATGGCACATGGTGTGTGTGCACTTTTATGGCTAAAAATGCTTTTAGCAGAGTTGGGATTTCCCGCCAAAACCCCCATTGTCTTTACATTGTGATAATAAGGCAACAATAAGTATCGCTCATAATCTAGTCTAGCATGATCACACAAAGCATATTGAAGTGGATAATCATTTTATCAAGGAGCAATTTCAGTGTGATTACATTTGCACACCTTTTGTCAGGACTGGAGATCAAATTGCAAACATTTTGACAAAATGTCTAATGGTCCTAGCTTTTGCAAAGTTATGGACAAGCTGGGAATGATAGATACCTATTCTCCAGCTTGAGGGGGAGTGTAGAAGTAAATATATTGTTGAGGGTATATTTAGAAATCCATGTATCCATACATATACCGTATATTGTTGCTATATGATATACAAACATTGAATAATATAAATATTTTAGTGGAGAGAGAGACCCTAATCTCTCTCACATGATTCTCATCTTTATCTTCTTCTACTTCCCTTTTCTTCTTAATAACATAAAATCAAGTGATATGCAAGTCTGAAAACAAAACCTATGCATGGTCATGCAATGTTCAACTAAATGAGTGAAAATGTATGGGAAGACACCTAGACATACTAGAGTCGAGAGGACTACACCTAGATGGAACTAGATGTAATCTTGCTTTGATACCAAATTTGATGTAGAACAAGCTGTAAACTTCTCTTAGACATTTTATCGAAGGCTTGAAAGTTGGGAGCAGCTAATTTGTGACTTTAGAAGCCTAGAATATGTCTCTCCTTCAGTCACTCAACAAATTCCATCACATAGGGTCTCTCTTAAGGTCCTTCATTGATCAACCAATAAGGTAGACCCAAAACATTCAAGTATATGTCGCCTAGGAATCTTGTTAAACACTTGGAGCACTCACGTATACATAGAAATTTAGATGAGTATATTTGAGGATTTGATGCAAACTTCAACCATAGAACACTTTCTTTTGATGAATTACTTTGTGCAGAGGAGGTCTTGCTCAGTTAATTAGTAAAAAGGGGTATAAAAACCTAGTCTGGCCATGGGGTTAGAGGACATGGGTTTAGTGTTTTGTGAACCCAAAACATCAAGGGAAGAGCACTGCAGGTCATAGAGTGTAATTTTTTTATAAAAAAATATTAAAATCCAAGCCAAACTATTGTTGGAAAATTCTGGCAGCAACGGTATGGTTTCTTGAAATATTTGTTTAAAGAATTTTGGGGTTTTCTTGGGTTGATGGAATGGTGTGTATGGATTGGGGAAGAGATGGTGATGAAGTAATGGAAAGTAGGAGTTAGGGTGGTCGTGTGATGTAAGAAGTTTAGGGATTAATATAGATGAAGAAAGGTGTATACGGAGGTCTATGAATAAAGATGAAAGTTTATGGAGAAGGATTTTGGACTGTGGATAGCAAGTTTTCCAAGAAAAACCAAAAAAATATGAGGAACGAAGAAGAAGATGAAGGAGGAGAAGAAGAAAGATAGTAGATACCTTATGAAGAAATCACTGACTTTATGTCTCTTGGAAATCACTAACCAAGGTCTCCAATCTTGGCACTAAAAGTTGGAGAAGAAACCAGAGAAAACCCCAACTTTTCTAGAGGTGAGAAATCAAGAATTTTTTTTTATTTTCTTCATTAAAATTTTAGTACAAAACGTGGGAATTGTTTTATAAGCCCCCCTCCTAATTCAATCCTAATCGTTAAACACAAAATGTATTGCCCCTTAAATCGTATGAAAAAGCTTTCTCTTTGCAAAAACCCTATTTGAGGTCTTTTATCAAAATACCCAATATAAAAAACTCTAATGACTATCATATCCCTAACTCTACTATTTAATTAAAAATATGAAATAAGTAATAAAATCTCTACCAAAACACTCTAAAACAGAACCAAACACTTCCTAAGATACTCTCATGCTCCTCCTTGCTCATCATAAACTCTTTAAAGAATTGTTTCTTAGAGAATCGCTCAAACATGAGCAAGTTTCTATCCAAAGACTTTCTTTATATATAAACTAGGATTTCAAAACTATTCTCCACCAGTAATCAATTCTCCAAGAACCAATATGCAATGATCTAGATGTAAAGGCTAATAGATTCTAAGAGAATCAAAATTCCAAGTGGGGATGTACTGGCTGTAGGACTGAAGGTAAGAATTCCTTAGCTTTTCAAAATCATAACTTCAAACTACCATGGAATAGGTCAGCCACCTAGTATATCTTGGGGTTGGAGATGAGAACCTTTAAGAAAACTCTATAATATGCTTGATGTATTCTTAGCTTTATTCAAGTGTTCAAGGTCACTT
>JAOXJP010273232.1:0-20019 GCA_025762735.1 Platanus orientalis
ACCCTAAAAAGGTGGGTAATTGGGGTGCCTAACACCTTCCCCAATTGCAACCAAACAGCTTACCCAAATCCCTGAAAGCCAGACCAGTTAGAGAGTCAACCCTACGCCCAAGTGCCTAGCCCGGGCCCCAAAAAGCCAGTATCCTCCCTTTCCCCTGGAAATGAGGTAGACGTCCAACCCCGCCTGTAAAAAGAACCCGAGTTGGTGGTGACTCCAAACAAGACCCCGAAGTGGGTCGCGGATCCCTTTCCACAATATCCACAGTTATAAAGAATGGTTCTTCCTTGAATGTAGGTCAGAATTGGTTTGTGAGGAAAGTGTGACGACTTTTCATTTGCCTTGACTATGCTTGGATGTATGAAAGAAGAATAATTTAGAGTGCCATTTATGGTTTTCACTCCAAACTTTAAACTTTATTGATCCCTTTTTTAAGGTACTAACAAGTCTGGGTTAGAGCACGATTTATGGTTTTCACTCTAAGTTTTTTCTTTTTGGTCCATTTTGTGCTCTTATTAGAAAAATTACTAACAAGTCTGAGTTAGAGTGCCATTTCTGGTTTTCACTCTAATCTTTTCTCTTTTTTTTTTCTTTTTTGTTGGTTTTTTGTTTTGTTGTGTCGGGAGTGGAAGACTTGTAGTTTGCCAAAATCTGATTAAATACCTGATTTATGTACTTTGACTTGTGCTTTTAAAAGATTTAAAAGTATAGAAGAATATGAATAATTTTGTAAAACATAATTCTGAAGGGGTGTTTTATAGGGTAAGGTCATGATTTTGTGTAAAATTCTGAAGTTCTAAAAGAAGATTATAGTTTTGTACATGTGTACCATGTTTTGAAATAAAATTATGGTTCTCTACAAAATTCCTTTGCATTTTGTTTGGAAGTGAGGGATTTCCTTTCTTTTTTCGAGGAGGCCATGTCATGTTTTCAGAAGAAAACCATGGTTCTCTATAAAATGTTATAAAGAATTCATATTTATCTAAGAATTTTCTTCTCTTCTTTTGCTTTTGCTGTTTTTTTTTTTTTCATTTTGTTTGCACTTTTTTTTTAACACGAATGACAATTTGAGGGTAGTTTAATGTGAGAAAACATGTTACAACATAAATTAGACGAATACCTCTTGTATTTTAAACATTTTTTAGCACAATTCAAGTTACATAAATTAGTCAAAATATCTCTTCACTTGGTCTAAGTTGATAAATCTAGGGAAATCCTCCCCGTTCATGTTTCCCAGTAGTAAGGCCCCATCGGATAAATTTTTTTTGACAATAAAAGGCCCTTTATAATTTGGTTGTGGTTGTCCTCAGGATTTCTGTTCATGTGGGAGAATCTTCTTGAGGACGAGGTCGCCTTCTTCTACATCTCTAGGTCTAACTCGTTTATAAAAAGTAGTTGCCATGCGCCTTTGATAGGCTTGCCCATTGCTGATTGCCTGTAGCCTCTTTTCATTAATGAGATTTAATTGATAATGCTGAGTTTGTGCCCATTCTGATTCTAGAACTTGTGCTTCAGCGAAGATTCTAAGATTGGTAATTTCTGCTTCAATGGGTAAGACCGCTTCCATCCCATAGACTAGGGAGTATGGAGTGAAACTTGTAGAAGTGTGAATGGAAGTCTGATAAGCCAACAATGCGTATGATAGTTTTTCATGCTAATTGGAATAATTTGTGGTCATCTTTTGAAGGATCTTCTTGAAATTTTTATTGGTTGCTTCTACTACTCTATTCATCTATGGTCTGTATGGAGAAGATCGATGGTGTTGAATCTTGAATTTCTGACAGAGTACTTGGAGATATTTTCCTATAAAATTTGTGGCATTGCCGGCAATGATCTTGTTAGGAACCCTATATCGACAAATGATGTCCTTGTTTATGAACCTTGCTGTGTTCTTCATTGTGATTGTGGACAAGGATGTAGCCTTCACCCATTTTGTGAAGTAGTAGATAGCCACTATGATGCATTGATGTCCATTAGCTGCCTTCCACGGCATGGGCCCGACCATGTCAACACCGCACATGGAAAATGGCCAAGGGGTAGTTAAGTTGTGTAGTTCCATAGAAGGTGTTTTGATGAGGTTGGCATAAGATTGGCAAGTGTGGCAGCTTTTTACATAGTTACAATAATCAGCCTCCATGGTTGACCAGTAATAATCCAGACGTATAATCTTCTTGGCTAGCATAAGCCCATTCATGTGCAGACCACATTCTCCGCCGTGGATGTCATCAATGATAGTTGCTGCTTCAGACTTGTCTACACACCTTAACAAGACATGGTGTAGAGACTTCTTGTATAGAGATCCTCCGTGCAAGACGAAGTGTACGACTAATCTTTGCAAGGTGCATTGATCATTCTTGGAGGCCATAAAGGAAAAAGTATGATCTTCAAGGTATTTCTTGATATCGAAGAACCAGGGCTCTTTGTTTGGATTTGTTGCTGTAATATGAAGACACTAAGCTAGCTTTGATCTCTACTTGATTTTGATAGGCTTCATCAAAGATTCGTGAGACATGTCGATTATGGGGGCAAGTGTGGTTAGTGCATCTGCAAACTGATTTCTATTTCGAGCTACCAGACAGAAGCTCAGGTATTCAAAAATTCTGGACAAGGCTTGTAGACAATCATGATAATCTATGAACTTTTCTTCCCTGATGAACCATTCTCTAGTGGCTTGGAAGATGACTAGAGTTGAGTCACCGAAGACTTCAAGTTCTATGATACCCAAGTCGATTGCAGCTTTTAAGCCGATGATACATGTTTCATATTCTGCAATGTTGTTGGTGCAAAGGTAGCATAGACGGATGGAAATAGGGATGATGACATTTCTGGGAGATATGAGTATTGCTCCAACTCCGTTGCCTTTCTAATTGACTGCTTAATCAAAACACATTTTTCATTTTGGCAACTTAGTCATTTTTATTTCGATGTACAGTATTTGCTCATTTGGAAAATCAAGACTGGTAGACAGGGTTTCATTTACTGCACCATTAGCTAGAAAGTCTGCAATGGCTTATCCTTTGATTGCTTTTTATGGAATGAAATATATGTCAAATTTTGACAGCACCATGAGCCATCGAACCCTCTTTCCTATTGTGGCTGGTTTTTTGAACAGATATTTGTTAGGATCCATTCGGGAGATCAGAAAGACTTTGTATGATAGAAAGTAGTGCCACAATCTCTTAGTTGCATGTACTAGAGCAAGACATGTTTTCTCTAGAGGAGTGTATCTGGTTTCATAATAGATGAACCACTTACTTAGGTAGTAGATGACTTGCTCTTTCTTCCCTGATTTGTTGTGTTGCCCCAAAATGCAACCTATAGAGTTATCGTGCACCGTCAGATACAAGATTAATGGTCAGTTTAGTTATGGAGAAACAAGTACTAGTGGGCTCAACAAATAGTTCTTGATTTTATCAAATGTAGACTGGAAATCACTATTCCACTCAACTAGGGAATTCTTCCTAGGAGCTTGAAGATGGGTTCACAAATGGGGGTCAGTTGGGCTATGCCTCTGCTGATGTATTGAATGTGGCCCAAAAAACTATGCACCTCCTTTTCAGTGTGTGGGGTTGGCATCTGAGTGATGACTTTGGCTTTGGTTGGATCGACTTCGATGCCTCCCTGACTAATGATGAAGTGGCTTTGGTTGGATCGACTTCTATTTCTCTCTGACTAATGATGAAGCCTAACAATTTGCCTTGTGAGGCTTTGAAAATACATTTGTTTGGGTTTAACTTTAACTTAAACTATCTCAGCCTAACAAACAACTTTTGTAAGTGTCTCAAATGATCCTGGCGATGGAAAGACTTAACAATCATGTCATCGACATACACCTCCATTTCCTTGTGTCTCATGTCATGGAAGAAGGCAGACATGGTTCTTTGGTATGCTGCCCTAGCATTCTTAAGACCAAAAGGTATCACTCTATAACAGAAGGTGCCCCAAGGGGTAGTGAATATTGTCTTCTCTCTATCTTTGACTGCATCTTTATTTTGTTATATCCGAAATAACCATCCATGAATGATATCAGTTCATGGCATGCTGTACTATCGATCAAACCATTGATGTGAGACAAAGGAAAGTCGTCTTTAGGATTGGCTTTGTTCAGTTCACGGTAGTCAATGCACATGCAGACCTTTCCATCCTTTTTAGGGACGGGGATAATGTTTGCTAGCCACTGAGGGTATGAAACAGAAAGCAGAAAACCTGCGTCAAGTTGTTTTTGGATTTCTTCTTTAAGTTTGAGTGACCATTTAGGTCAGAGATGCCTAGGTTTTTGCTTGACCCGACGTATATTTAGATTAGTGGGAAGTTTGTGAACAACAAGGTCGGTGTCAAGATCGAGCATGTCCTTATAGGTCCATGCAAAAATGTCAATAAATTCTTGAAGTAAACATACAAGATCATGTCCTAGTTTTAAAATACTAAGGGTCATGATTTTCACTATTTTCGGGGAAGTCTTTGACCCTAAATTTATTTCTTGTAGGTTGTCTGCTAGGGGAAGAGTCCTATTTTCTTGACGTTCGAAAGTGTTAATGATTTCTTACGGCATCAATTCCTCATCATCGTAATCGTACTCTTCCTGAGTAGTTTTTGAAAAGGAAAGAATTTAGTAAAGTATGAATGAAGAAGGGGTATTATTACCCTAAAATGAAAGCAACTGTTCTCAGAATTGCTCCAAGATGCCTACGTACCTATCATTTTTGCATGTGTTGGATGCAAGAAAGTGGGGTCAGTCAGGATCAAGCTATATGTAGTTCTAGGTCTTTTAGGGATGAGATATATATTTTTTGTTTTAACAAGCAGTTGAACCTGAAGTTACTTCTTAGGCTGCCTACATACCTGACCTTTTTTTGCACTGGTCGAATGCTAAAAACTTTTGGTCTATCAAAATCAAGCCACATGTAGTTCTTATTTATAAGGGTTTATGAACAAAAGTTGAAACAAAAGTTTTAAGAAAATGACTGGACCTAAAGTTGTGCCTCAGGTTTCCTACATACCCTTTACATTTGCATTGGTCAAATGCTTTTGACATTTGTGTCGGTAGGGATCAAGTCATTTGTAGTTCTTTCACAAGGGTGCAAGAAAAAAGAGGAGAAATAAACAATGTATAGAAAGAGTAACGATTTTGCTTCAGTACTAATCTTCAACAACCAACCTAGCCCGAGTTCAAGCTTCCATCCATGAGCCTAAGCTATTCTAGGATGCTTGACAGGATTCCATCTTCATGCTGGGTGACCTGGGTGAGGTCGATCTCATTTAAATCCAACTCTTCGTTGGAAATTAACTATTGGAGTGCCTCCCTAACATCGCACGGTAGGGAGAATAGACTTAAAGAGATCAGGTTGTCTTCCCTATTTTTTGAGGTGGTAGGAGTAGAACTCTCACCAATCTCAGGGACAAATGGCAAAGTGCTGAAAGAAGGAATGTGCTGACACGCACTGGAATATTGTTGGGGTGGACATAATTTTTGAACTTGGTCTTGATTACCTAATGACTTGAAATCCTTAGGAGGAGGGATGAACAAAGGAGTTGCTTCATATGAGTTTTCTAGGCTCACTTTTGGTGTTGCCCATGGAAGAATGAGTCTTGAGTTTCTTCAAGGTCGAGATCTTCAGGATATTTTGGGGTTATTGGGGTTTTTTCAGGGATCTAAAAGCTAACCCTCTTCTGTTTCTTGCATTAGTGTTTGAGTTATGGTTAGAAACTGAGGCCAGTCTGAGAGTGTTTTTGGACTGCTTTGACTGGTTCTTTTCTTCCTTGAAGATACTTACCCAAACCTTTGTCTGGATTTAACTTCATCTTAGCCATCATCTTGAACTTTCGGGGAGGGATCTCATATTTCTTTTTATGTTCTTCTACTTCTTCTTTGGTGCAAACCATCTCGAATTGGTAGGATGTATAGGTCTTTAGTTCATGGAGATTTTGCACTTGTAATACCCTTTGACCGGCCGTAGTGAGGACATCCCTGTCTACTGTTATAGCCACTACCTCATCTCCTATAATGAACTTAACCTTTTGATGAAGGGATGAGGGTATAACTCCTACTTGATGTATCTAGGGCCTGCCCAGTAACATGGTGAATGATGATGGGATATTGAGCACTTGAAAATGCACATTGAACATTTTTCCCTCCATGATGAGGGGTATGTAGTCTCGCCCTGACCTTGCCTTATAGTGTTGTCAAAGGCCTTGATGTCGCATGAATTTAGACGGAGACTTTGTACTGGGATGGAGAGGGATTCCAAGGTAGCTGTGGTACATATGTTCAATGTGGATCCATTATCCACTAGAACCAAAGGGATACACATGTCTTCATAACGGGCTGAAATGTATAATGCCCAGTTGTGCACATTCCCTTCAAGGATTTCTTCTTCTGTAAAGGTGATAACCCATGGGATGGCTACTCATCCAACCATGTTTTCTAGTCGGTCTGGGGTTATTGTAGCATCAACAAAGGTTTTGCTGAAGATGTTCAAGAATCTGTCTCTGTGAGGGGTTAATGTGACTAGAAGCCCCAAGATAGAAATGTTAGCCTGAGTTTTAGCTAACTATTCTACCAAGAATAAGTAAGACCTGAGGATTGCAGCCTCAAACACCTCATTTTCTTTCTTCTCTTCTTCTTTGATCCTCTTTTGTTCTCTTGGTTCTTGCTCTTTTTCTTGTTGTTTGTCCTTTATGACTCTAGCCCTATTTTCTCCTTCCCCTGGGCAGAATCCTAGTGCAGATTGGTAATGGCTGGTTCCATGATTCTGCCTGAACGGATGATAATACCTACAAGATTTGTCATTTCCTTTGTTGATAGACTTGGATAAGATTCTCCTACCCCTCCTCATAGTTGTAAGGGACCCTATTATACTCATATGTCTCTGTGGGTGGTGGCAGAATGTTTATAACGAAAGGCATGTTTGTGATTGGTGGTTGATAGGGCATAAGGGATGGGAAGTTATAGAAGGAGGGTGGAACTAGTTCTGGTGGTGGAGGGAGAATGTAGTAGGCTTGGGTATATGGGGAGTAATAGGCTAGGGGTTCCACTCTGATGGGGGCTTCCATGATAGGAGCTTCCATAACAAGGGCTTCTAGCTCCTCATCCGAGGGAAGTAATGAGAGTAGTTCTTCTGAGGTTTCCAACAAGGATAATATCTCTTCTGTAGTGAGGTCAGTGGGGTCAACAAGATCTAGGTACAACACATAGTCTTCTTCTGGGAGGATTATAACATGCTTTTTGTCACCAATTTTGGTGATGAAGCTTGCAGGGTTGAAGGTTTAACTCCCTACTCCAATCATGTTGGTTCCCTTAGAGGGAGGGTGAGATGGAAGGGGGTTTTGAAGGATGTTAGAATTTGGTGGGTTGTTTGATGGGGGACCAAAAGATACCTTTCTTTCATCTATGACATCTTGAATGTAATGCTTGAGGATGAAACACCTGTCTACGGGATGACCCAGTGTTTGATGGAATGGGCAATGTTTGGTGGCATCATACTTGAGTGGTAAAGGGTTTGGAGGGGGTCTTGGCTCTAAAAGTTGTAAGAGCCCCTTACTCATAAGATAGTCTATGATGTACTTGTATGAATAAGGCAGGGGAGTGAATCTTCTTTTCTTTTTTTTTCCCGAATAAGATAGTCATAAACTTGGGTTGCGCTTTGATTATGCTTCTACAGGGAGTCAGACCAGTGTTGAAAATTTTGTTGCTTGCTAATGGTGGTATCCGTTACTCTAAACGGATAAGGGTATTTCAATCGTCTGCACAGTATTACTCTCTAGGCAAGTTACTATGGTTTTTATGGGGATTGCTCCGTTTGTACTTGGAGGGACTGTAGCTACTTCTGTGACAAGTCCTACCCTGATGGTTAGTTAAACACGAATGACTTTGTTGATGACATCGGCAAAGTTGCCGATGGATGCAGTGAGAAACATCAATTGGTATGTTGGGCCCAAAGTTTTTAGAAAGGTAGAGATCATGTCTTCTTATGACATCAGGTGCTTCAAGTTGGATGTCCTCTACCTCCAACGGTAGGCATAATCTCTGATTCTTTCATTATCTTGGGGGGTGCATTCCCTCAATTTCTTCTTGGGTGGGTAGCATTTCTAGGTTGAATTGGAAATGTTTAAGGAAGGCCCTAGTCAAAGTTCTCCAGGTACCTACATCTCTCTTATCTTGACCTGCAAACCACTTGACTGCATCCTTCTCTAGACTTCTTGGGAACATCTATACCAAGACTTTTTCATCTTGTCCCCACTAGAACATGACATTATAATACATCCTCAAGTGCATTTTGGTTCATCCTGTGCCATCATATTTTTTCATATCAAGCATCTAGAAATTACTTGGCAAATTACCTCCTAGGTATAAACACAGATCTTCAAAATCTATATTCAATGGGAACGGTCCACCTTTTAAGAGTTCAATCTCACTAGCCATCTTGGTTATTTTGGCTTCTATCTGATTGAGTGTGGAGATACTGAGACTCCTTTCCCCTTTTCAACTCTGTACCGCTCCACATTTTGAAGCTTGGTGGAGATAAGGTTCGGGGTAGTGGTAAAAATAGGAGACTTTTCTTGGTTTCTTGAAAAAATTGAGTTTTGAGATTATTTCAATAAAGCCTTAAGGGATGAATACTGAGGAGAGTTTAGGGGAGCTCATGTGGTGTTCAGGTACTCATGGAGTGCCTTCTTGAATTCTGTGGAGGTTTATCCTTGACTCTGGAAATGGACAGATGTATGGATTATGTCAGTGGGGGATTTGAGGAAGAGGAGGAAGATGCTCCACGTTTGGTCATGAAGTTTTCCAACATCCTTTCCAATTTAGCCTTTTGCTATGGTGTCAGTTCATCGCTAGAATCAACCTGAGAATGAGGAGGAGTTACAGTGGAAACCTCGGGAATTATAGAAGATGAAATACTAGTCATCTTCAGAAGTTTTCCTACCATGATGTTGCGGGACTGTGCCTTCCTCTTCTTCTATAGTCTTGTTTCGAGTGGTGTTATTTTGCTAATAATATATTGTTATCATTTAGCTTCATGAATTTTGATTTTATATATGTTTTAAACCAAAAATATTTAGACATATACAAATGCATTCATGTCCAACTATTGAACTCAGGTTTTGGAAATAAAATAGAACTTTATATATATTAAGAACGGTTGTAAACAAAGTATATCAACGGTTATAAAAGCAAGGTACACAGGTCTTTTACATAAAACATGAGGGAAATAAATACATAATTTAGAGTCTTAGGACTCTGAGAGGTGGTGGTGGAGCTTCGACTGGTTCATGGCCCAAGGAGAAAATCTGCTATCTTAGCTTCTGAACCTATTTTAATCTCCAATGTGTTTGTAGGAAGGCAATGGTATTGCTATGCCATAGTTAGTGTCTAGATCAGTGTGGGAGATCCTCACATCATTAAGTTCTCCCCTAACATGCTAACAAACTCATTTAGAGTGTTGTTTGCTTCCTGATGGGTGTTTTTAGAGATCTCAGCTTCAGCTCAAAGGTTAAACTCTGCTTCGAGAGATGCTTGAACTTCCTTGAGGGTAGTCTGGGTAATCTTGAGGATCGCAGATATCTGGCGATGCAGGGTTTGTTCATTTGCTAGATCTCAGAGAACTTATTTTAACTTTGCTTCTGTGCGAGAAGATCCACCTTGCGAAGTGGAAGGTTCATCAGACTGGACTCTCTTGTTGGGATGATTAGTAGCTAAACTTGATGATTGTGTAGATATGAGGTTGAGGATCCACAAATCATAAGGAGGCAATGTCTCAAGTGTTTTAGTAGATACCAAGGGTAGGTACCTTGGTGCTCGAGTATGTGAACTATCCCAGAGGATAGTTAGTTGATACCAGATTGAATGAGGTGTTTTATAATCGAGCTTGTAGACATCTACATAAGCGGTGGCAAAGTTGAATAAGTCTTGACAAAGAGTGAACTAGCAAAACACTCAGATTGGCACATAAAATATGCTTTGATATAGTCCTGTGATAATCATGTATGTGCGGTTCTCTAAGAATAGATGTGGATAGTGTGCCTTGTGCTACTTGGCTTTCTAGGTGATGTGTTTGGTGGACAGGTTGGTCAGCAGTTCTTGATAATCTACCACCGCTTTTTTCCCTGAAGGGATCAAAACTAATGGATTTTGACAAGGAGTGGATAAAGGCAATGAGGAGATATGTCCTGGAAGCCAGGCTTGTAGAAAATATGAGCAACCGTATAGTCAACCTTTGTGGTGCTGAGCACAATGAGATAGACTGAATGTGGTTTCTGCAACGATCATGGGGGCCAGTGTCTTTCCTTTGGACAGTTGCCCTATAATGCTACATAAAACCCCATCGATATGATGTTGGCTGTGGGTTAAAAAAAGTTGACCCAAGACTGTCAATGTGAAGGCTCTGTACTTAGCTGGATCTAAGAAATCTCCCACTTTTTTTCAACCTCTATCCAATAAAAGGTTGAAAGGGCAGTGGAGATAATCACCTGAATTTTCTCTGGGTAGAAAATTCTTTGATACATTAAGAGCATACTAGAAGTCTTCGAAGTAGTTGTTCTTGTGCATAGGGAAGATTGCGTTGATGTGGTGGCATTGTGTTAGATTCAGAAATGATTCTAATTCTTCAATGGTAGAAGTCAACTCATGTTTCCCGAAGCAAAAAACCATAGTTACTGGATCCTAGAAAGATATAATTGCTTCTAGGAGAGGTCAATCGAGATGATCTTGGGATAATGACAAGGTAGTTTCAAGCTTGCTCTAGTTAGCCCAGATGACTTGTTCTTCTGACAGGAGTGAGACGAGTACATACGTGAATTTGATGGTGGTGGTAGTGAATGGTTCCAACTAGACGGGTCTATAATCCATTTTTACAAAATTAACATTGGAATTAGTAATCTTTTTTGTTATGTTTTTTTGTTGTTTTTTTGTTTGTTGTTTTGTTTTGTTATTATTATTATGTTTGGCTCCTTTTTTGGGGTTTGTTTATTGCTTTTTGTTGTTTTCCTTTTGTAGTCGGTTACTTCTTTCTTTTTTTTTGTGTTTTTGTGTCTTTGGTTTTTGTGTTTTGTTTTGTTTTTAGTTTAGTTTAGTTTTTTAATTAGGCTAGTACACCTGATCTATGCCATACGCCTAATCTCAAACTTAGTTAGAGTTCAAGCGTATAGCACGTTCAGGCGTACTGTAACCTTGAATTCAAATAAAATACCTGTAAGTTGGGGTTTTATTTTATTATTTCAAAATTGTTTTAGGTGAAGGAAAATTTGTTCTCAGAGGGCATTTCCCCCTTTGTTTGGTTTTAATTTCAATCACATCATAAGTGGATCTTCGAGGAACTACCCTCTTCTTCCATCTCATGAAAAGGCTCTATGGAGGAATTTATCCACAGATGAGGTAGCCCTAGACTTTTTCTTTTTGTTTATTGATTTTTAACTATTTGATTTATAAGTTATTTAGTTGTTTTTGATATTTTTTTATTGTTTGTTTAAAGATTAGGAGGAAATATGCCTGATTTTGGTTATTTTGCTTGAAAATACTCAGTACGCTTGAACTCTAAATGCCTTTGAGTTCAGGCGTATTATTATTACAAGCGTATAGGGTAAATCAGGCATACCCTGAATTCAGGCATATGCTGGATTTAAGCGTACAGCTAAACACATTTTAATTCTTGATTTTTGTAGTTTTGTTGGTGTGTTTTTTTTTATTATCTCATTTATTTATGTTTTTTTTAGTGTTTTTACAGGGTAGGGGCAAAGCGGAGACCCACAGGTCTTGGTCTAGGGTCCTTACTTTGTGGAAGAGCCTTTGCAAGAGGGTGCAGACCAAGGTTCTTGAGATGGGGTTCAAGCCATTTTTAAATATCCCATTGCTAAAGGCGGACAAGGCTCTATTGGTGGCGCTGACAAAGAGATGGTCTCCTATTACCTGCACCTTCCATCTACCTATGGGAGAAATATGAGTGACCCCAATGGACTTTTATATGATGACTTGACTACCTATAAGGGGTGAACCCCCTTTATGAGATGATGCCTTCTCATGACTTGATTAAGAAGTGCTTGGGGCTACAGCCTCTTCACTTTGACAGAGGATTTAGGGGGATGTTACATTCTTGGTTCAAGAAGGAGTACATTTGGGCCACGGAGCAGAGTTCGGATGTGGAGATTGACTACTCAGTCTGGGCTTTCCTTTTGTACATGTTCACGAGATCCGTCTGCAATGGGAAGAGTGACTAGATCTTCCTGAATTTTCTCCCTGCCCTAGATGACTTGTCTAAGGTTAGGACATTTGGTTGGGGTAGATCCGCCCTTGGGTGGATGTAGTCCAACATGAGCAAGGTGGCTAATGGGGAGAAGGCAGTGTTTTTTCGTCTTCATTTCCTATGGTAGGTAAGGATGTTTGTGTATTTTGTTTTCATGTTGTTTCTTTGTTTATTTTTGTTTTGTTTTGAGTTAAAAAAATTGTTTTCTCTATAGGTTTGGTGCTATGGGAGGCTGACCCCCTTAGCACCTCGCAGGAAGGGGAGAGCTCTATTCCCCGTACCTTGTGTTGAGAGGTGGAAAACCTCCTACACCTACTCAAAGGCACAGAAGTCCATTTCTATGTTTAGACGGGACTTGGATCAGATCACAACTGCCCAAGTAAAGAAAATTTTAAGTATTTGTTTAAGTGTTTATTTTGTTTTGTGTTTTTATTTTGTTATTAATGTTTGCTTGTTTTGTAGGTTAATTGGAATCCTTGGGCAACTTGGGAGTTGAGTGGGGATCTCAAGAGAGAGTTTCAGGTTGCCTTGGACTGGTCAATGTCTAGGGCTATTTTGTTGGCCCCAGGGGAGGTGGAGTGGTACCTAGGGGAGAGGTGTTACAGGCAGTTGGCCTCCCTAGGTAGGTTTGTGGTGCCGGGCCCTCCTCCCAATGTGATCAAATCTGAGGAGGCCTTGGGTATGGGGAAGGTAGGTGATCCCATAGATCCTTACCTATTTCCTAACTTGGAATACTCTGAGTGGTGGGCCACTCAGACTTGCGAACCTTTAGGAGGTTCAGTTGGTGGGGAGGTAAGTTTATTTTCTTGATTTTGATTTGTTGCTTATTTTAACTTGAGTTGTGTTTGATTTTAATTGTTTCTTTTATTTTGTTTGATAGGCTGGTGTTGGCCTAGTTGGGCAACCCGAGGCTATCCCTTAAGAGGAGGAGGTGCCTACCCTAGAGAGGAGGAGGAGGAAGAGGAAGGTCCCTAGTGAGGGGGCTTCAACTAAGAGTTTTCTAGGGGTACTACCTACATCGTTCTCTATGACCGTGCGAGAGGTGGGGCACAAGAGCTGCCTCTCCTAGACAGCACGATACCAGAGGCTTAATCCCTTCCCCCTCAATGACTAAGGTATTTTGTTTATTTTTGTTTGCTTATTTACCTTGTCTTTTGTATTTATTTATCTTTGTTTCATTTGTCTTTTTTCTTTTTCAGGTATCTCAAGAGGCTTTTATGGGAGTTCTCAAGATGTTGGCTCGGTATCACGCCTTGGTGAGACAGGTGTGCCATGATATGGGGGAGGAGCTCACCTCTTAGAAGCAGAGGTATCGGGCTCTCATCACTGAGGTTTGGTTTTGTTTCATTTTTTATTTCTGTTTTGATTATTTTGATTTTGGTTTTGGTTTATTTAATTTCTAATTTGTTTGGTGATGTTGATTTCGGCTGGGAGGACAGACCCGAAGGAAGAAGAAGACAACAGGCTGAGGGCCTTCCAGTTTTGGGGCAGCCACAACAGCAAGCTTAGATAGGGCAGAGGGTGTGCCAGTCGAGGCCGAGGTTAATGTAGATCTGCAGATTGCCAGGGATGCCCCCAGTACTGTGGAGGCAGAGATCAGAGATGATGCATCTGCCCTAGCATTGGTAGAGATAGCACCTCCTTCAGATCAGAGAGGTGAGGAAGATTTTCTTGTAGTGGAGATAGCATCTCCCCTAGACAAGGGTAAGGAGGTGGCTACCTCGGGAGGGGAGCGGGGTGTGAGATCGACCTACAGGAGGAAGCATGTAAGTCAAAGACCCTCAAAGGGGTTATTAAGTAGGTTGACTAAGAGGAGTGGATGGGACTGTACTAGTTAGGGATTTTGTATATTTTTTTTGACAAAGCGTACCTATGTTTGTAAAAAGTATGAAAGAAAATGGAATAAAAGGAATTTTTTGTTTATTTGATTGGTTTTGTGGTTTGTTATGAGTGATGGAGTGGGAAGATTAATTATACATATATAAAATCTGGAAACCATCTTAGTTATCTATAAAAATACAGAATTTTTTTTTTTAAAAGGTTGGACATGAATTATTGGTTTTAATGTTTACACATGCAAGCAATCAAGGAGAATGCAATGGCAAAGAAGTTCTATCTCTAGACTTCTAATCTATTTAATATATCATACATAACTTTAAAATGAATGATATGCATGAGAATTTTTTAATTAAAGAGATTCTAAAAAGGTTTCCCAATTTAAATACCTCCCTGATTGCTTGGATCTTAGGAATAGTGATTAGGTTGGATTACTCAGCCCGACCGTATTGACGTAGCAGCCATGGTTCAAGTGTTGTCCCCCGTCCTAAATGTTTGCCACTGTCGGTCCATTGGTGGGTAATGAACCTATATAAGGGGCTTATGATATTCATGCAATATGAATGATGTGTCGTATCTTATGGATTTGTATAATGATGATGATAAATGATGACAATAAAATCAAACATGTTTAAGCAATCAAGTTGTTCAAATGTGGATCTTGGTCCTACTAACTAATTCAATCTATCTTAGATCTAATGTTATCATGTTTTATGTCCTAAGATGCAAGTTTGATATTGTTCAGATGCCAATATTTCCTATTAACTAATGACATGCTTTATAATCTATGTGAACACATGCTTGACATAAAGAATTTAAATGAAAAGAATACTTAATGAAAGTTAAAAAGTGATATATTCAGAGGTTAAATAGTCAAATCCCCAGTGGAGTCGTCATTCTATAGGCATCGTGGAAAGACCTGGGGATGGTCTGCCCGCCCCCACTTCGAGGGAGAACCAAAGCCTATCATGTTTGGCCCCTGGGCTCTAGTTTCCGGAGTCGCCACCAACTCGGGTTTTTATAGGCAGGATTGGATACCTGCCTCCTTTCTGGGAGAAGGGAGGATACGGGCCTTTTTAGGGGTTTTCAAGATCTGGGTAAGATATTTAGTTGTAATTAGGGAAGGTGTTAGGTACTTCAATCACCCACCTTTTTAGGGTGGCTCCTCTAACTTAACCATTTTTTTATTTCATCAAGTAGTGAATGAAATGAGGTGTTTTTGGAGGTTTTATGTCAGTACGCCTGATCTTTCAGGTATACGCCTGATCTTTGATAAGGTTGATCTTTCACAAAGTGAGAGATTAGGCATATGGCTTCAATTGGGTCCCACTAGACCCTTGCTGTCAATTTCAGATGTTGGAATTCACACAGAAGACATATTTTTATTGTTTTATAGGTTTTTGGGTTGCTGTGAGTATCCAGACATTTAGGGACACCATTTGAAGCTTCTTTGGTCAAGTACACCTAAAATAATTAGGGTACGCCTGAAATATATATACGCCTAATGTTTCATAGAATGAAAGATTAGGCGTAATGCCTGAATTGGGTCTTTTTTGGTCCCACTGGTCTGTCAAGTGATTGAGACTTTGTGTTGAAGTCTTTTTAAGGATTGGGGGACCATCCATGGGTCATTGTGGGATTAAGGATAATTTAGGAATTTTTCTGTTTTGGTACCCCTGAAAACTTGGTATGCCTGATCTCTCACAGTACTGTTTATTTCTTAGAGAAACAATAGTCTATTTCTTGGTTTTGGGCCACTTCTTGGGGTTCACTGACCCTGAATTTTTTTAGGCATTGGGTAACATCCTTATAAGGGTTCCTGAGAATCCTCAACTCCTCGAGAATGGGTGGAGCCCACTTTTGAAATTTTCCAAAAAGGAAAACACTATGTTTTTAACACAGGTTTTTTAGTAAAGTCCAAGTTGTGGGGCCCATATCTCAGGATCTAGAAATCAGATGGGTCCCAAATTTTACAAGAAAGTTAAGGGGTCAATCATGAGTCTCTAGTTAAAATTTTCATTGAGATTCATTTTCTACAGAGAGTTATAGCACTGACAACATGAACAACTACTTAAGTATAGATTTTAAGCAGCATAACATGTATTGAAAAATAAAATGCAGTAAAAATAACTAAGATTGATAAATGGACTTAAAAAAAATTATTACATGGTTGAGTTAGTTAAATAAATTATAAACCAAGAATTTTGACAGAAATCACTTAGGAAGATGCTAAAAAAATTACAGATGATGGATTACTCTGTAAAATAGTATATGAACACACTGTTTTATGGGATAATGTGGGGTCCATTCTAGGAACCAAGCCACATTCTCTAAAGTGCAAATTAGACTCATGGACAGGTCTAGGGGGACATATGATGTAAGTCACTAGCCCCACTTTGGTATATATATATATATATATATATAGTTTTCTCAAACAATCATAAACAAAACAATAGAAAAGGGGAAGACAGATTGTCTCCCCTATGTCTCACTAGTGGGTTTAGGGGTGTGGGGTTTTTACAGCATGGGAATAAGAGGTTTAAGACTTTAAAGATGGGGGGGAGAGGGGGCCTACCTGACAGTGGGTTGTTCCTCCTTTCCTTCTTTTTCTTTTTCTTCTTCTTTATCCCTTTTTTTTCCTTTCCTTTTCTTTCCTTTTTTTTTTGGCCTTTTCTGGTTAGCTTCCCTTATCCACGACTTGGGGGGGTATTTATAGTGGGGACCAAGGGGGTGAGGTAGTTGGAAGAGAGGGGGGCTAGAAATGGGTGGTGGGGAGTGTAGTGAGGTAGGGTGTTTTAAAAGAGTGGCTGTAAGGTGGCTGGCCATGGTGAGGAGGTGAGGGATGTGTAGAGGAGGAGAGGGGTGAGGTGTCCCCCTTCTAGAAGATTTCATGGAGGTGGGGTGGAATGTGTGGATGAGGGTGGAGCGGTAGGCCTTCCTGCCACATGTGGGAAGGGGATAGGGTGTGTGGGAGACAGTGGGGCCCATTGGGAGGGATGTAGAGTCAAAGGAGGTAGTCTCAAGGATCAATGTACTGTGCGAGATACATTTAAGCTATGTTTCGTCTCAGTCAGTCGTCAGTCAAATCTAAGGTCTCTTGTATCGCTACATCTTCGCTAACCACACGACGTTACTCTTGGACATATCCTTTAATAACGAGTACTGCTCTTTGGATAATCTACTAACATAGGAGTGAGCCTTTAGATAATCTGCAACCCGGTGGTTATGCACGTTACAAACAACTTCTAATATCTAGTCATCATCGCTAGGCAACTTCTTGCCTTTTAATTGAAATGGACATTCGCATTTTTTTGTACCTGTCCCCCTAACATTAACACCTATACCGACGTTTTTAGACCTCCTGTCTTCTCTATACCATCCACTTCTCTCACATCCAAGGGTTAGACTGACATTTCTTATAACACCACCTGAATCTGAGTTCAAAATGGAAATTACAACAATTCTTCTTTGCAACATCTGTTGCCTAGTTAATTAAGTTCGCCCGACTAGTGAATATCTGCAAAAGAGAGAAAGAATACAACGGTCAATTGATCAACTTACTATAGATTCATTTTTAACGTATACTAAGGACTGATTTTTACCTCGTATGTGATGAACTTATAACTGTAATCCACGACTATTTGATCACAAGTCTGGCTACATTGGGTGGGCTGCAATCACAAGATTTATATTTGTATATTAAGAGACAAAACAAATATCTTTAAAAATATTCACTGATTTAAAATTTTTGTTGTTGCCATGTTTGGACTTGGTTACCCGAGCATAGCAGGGTCCACTCGACCAGCCTAACCGAGCACCACTCGACCAGCCCAACCAAGCACCACTCGGCCAGACTAACTGAGCAAAAAACAATGTGCTCGTTAGGCTAGCCAAGCACCACATAGGGTGCTTGGTTGGGCTGGCCAAGCACCACATAAGGTGCTTGGTTGGGCTAGCCAAGGAGACCCTGCTATGCTCGGTTTGTTTGGCCGAGCACACCATTGGTTGTTCAGCCTGGTCTTATCGAGCATAGCGCAAAAACTCAAAAAAAAAAAAAAAGGATTTTATATACCTCAGAGCCTCATTCTCGCTCCGATTCACTTCCATTGTACTCCATTACTTCACTTCTCTCTTGTAAATGCCTAACTTTCAAAATGAGGTGTTGGGAGGAAGGGTTTGGGAAGAAACCTAAGAGTGAGGTGTGTTGAGAGAGAAAGAAATAGAGTGGAGGGAATACGTAATGTTGGTTTTGGAGGGAGAGAGTGAGGTGGACTTAGAAATCTTTTTTTTTTTCTTTCAAAAGGTTAATGTAGACTTTGTACAATGGGGTATTTTGGGAAATGAAAATATGAGTTTTAAGTGAGGTGGACTTAGTAAAAACTATGGTGGAAATAGAACATCCCTTTCATTTTAAGCATAGAGTAAAGGTCCATTGGGCTGGTGATCTGGTCTCTGGCCCATTCTAATAAATAGTTGGGCCTAGAAAGTTAGAAATAATCTGGGGGAGCTTCTATTGCCACCACACTATTTTCTAAGTCCACCTCACTTAAAAAGTACTTTTCCTTTAATACCCCTCCCCTAACCCCTCTCTCCCACACCTTTGGTGACCACTCCGATGCCCCCTTTGGTGGTGCAACCCCCTTCCGGCTGCGGTTGCAGCATCCCTCTCCTCCTCTCTCCCTCCCTCCCTCCCTCTCCTCTTCCTTTCTCTCTCCCTCCCTCCCTCTCTGCAAGTCCGAACGGAGAGACCCCGTTCGGCCTGTGATTCCGAGCAGGTGCCGGGGGAGAAAAAAAAAAAGAAGAGGGGAGGGAGAGAGAGAGGGAGTGAGGGAGAGAGAGAGAGGAGGGCATGCGGAGAGAGGGAGAGAGAAGGAGAGAGGGAGGGAGGGAGGGAGAGAGAGAGAGGGAAGGGAGAGAAAGAAGGAGGGAGAGAGAGGAGGAGGGGGACGTGCAACCGCAGCTGGAAGGGGGTTGCACCACCGGAGGGGGCACCAGAGTAGTCGCTGGAGGTGTGGGAGAGAGGGGTATAAAAGAAAAATCAAGTTTTTTTTTAAAGTGAGATGGACTTAGAAAATAGTGTGGTGGCAATAGAAGCTCCTTAATCTGGCCTATTGATATGGTCCCATTACCCAAGCCTTGCCCAAAGGGGTTATGCGTTAAAAGCTAATAGAGATGGCCCAGTCCATTAGCCTCCTAGCTTAGGTTATTATCTTCAATTGCACTTGGGATCCTCTGTAGTAGCGATCACCACAGGCTGACTATGGCGAACATTTGAGTTTGGCACCTTTTTTTTTGTCATGTTTATGAGTGAAAATTCACCCCAAACATTGAAGATAAAATTCTGATCATTAAATCAACCGGCATATTACCCAAAGAGGATAGTGTCCACTTCCCCCTTGTACGCTAACCTCCGCTGGGGGTCAGGGCGGTGCCCCTCCTTAAAAAAAAAAAAGAAAAAAAGTGTAAATCACTTTCAGTGCTGATGTGTTGGCCCCCTTGACCCCCAGTGGAGGTTAGCGCACCAGGGATAAGCAGACACAATCCTCCCCATCTGGGTGCTATATTATATTTCACATAATTAACATATTTAATACAGTAACCTCAGTTCCAAACTTTACCATTAATTTTCTATTTTATTCTTAATGATCTTGATTTATGGGCTTGCAAATTTAGGCCTATAGACGCTCGTTATCCCAACCTAGGATAAGTGTGCCAAGCCCGGCCCGACACTCATTAAATTATGCCAACCTCAACTCAGCTATGGACCCACCTACACAACAGAAAATAACTATACCACGGCTGTTTTAGCTGTAGGGGTGGCAATCCGTGTTGGCGGGTTGGGTTCGTGTTGTGTCGAGGTAGGGGTGTAAGACTATTTGGCTCAACCCTAACCCAGCCCATTTATTAACAGTGTCAAAGTGGGTCAACCTGTTTTGACCTGAAACAC